>PVJC01017333.1:0-32636 GCA_004026665.1 Murina feae
TAGAGACCAGAAATCTCTTCTACTGAAAAACACATAACACAAAATAATGTCTACGTAAATTAAATTTTCTGAGGCCAAATATCTCTGAAGTAAAAACTTTTAATTTGATGTGAACCATAATGACAGTACTCTCTATTGTTCAATTAATGTTCAGTTATACAGTACAAAATCCATTTATGCTAATTGAAATAGTGATTTATTACAAGGTATCTGATGAGTTAGAGAATATTTGGATGAACTGAAGAACAGGCTATTATTTGAACAGGAAGCACCTTTACAGCACATTATTGAATTGGGCCACCCATCCTTAAAATATTATTAACAAGGAGATCAAGTATAACTACCCATAACCCATTCCTATATGTATATATAACTATGAGATAGGTAATACTATAACTTCACATTAAATGTAAGCAAACAAATACCAAGATTCAGCAAAGTCAGCTCTGAAATATGCATTAGAGCAGAGTCGAGGCATCGTTAAGAAAAAGGGGGCATAGACCGGAGACCTAGGGGTGAGAAACATGGATCACTCTCAGAAGAGAAAATTCCACTCTCTAAATTGTGTATGCCTGAAACTCATGTGCTCAAGTCCTAATCCTAGTACCTCAGAATGTGACTGTATTTCGAGATAGGGCCATTAAAGAGGTAATTAAGTTTAAACAAGGTCACTAGGGTGGACCCTAATCCAAAATAATTGATGTCCCTATAAGATAAGGCTATTAAGACACAGACACTCAAAAAGGGAAAAAACAAAACTGTGTGAAGACACAGGAGGAAGACAGATAGACAGGCCAAGAAGAAAAGAAACAGCAACAACAGCAATAAGCAGTCCTGGGATAATACGAAAATTCCATGAAGAGGTTTAACTCTATCTCTGCCAGGCTGAGTTCCATACTCAAGGTCACGACACAGACTACAAAGGAAATTTTAAGAAATTGGGGTAGTTGAAGGTTATGGCATCATCAATAATCAAAAGGAAACACTATATGTTCATGTGTGGAAGCAATATTACTAATATGTATATACTAGAGGCCTGGTGCATGAAATCCATGCACTTGGGATCCCTCAGCCTGGCTTGTTCCCTCACGCAGTCTGGGAGCGCTCAGGAATGTCTAACTAATGGCTTAGGCCTAAGCTGGCAGTTGAACATCCTTAGGACATCCTTAACACTGCTGCGGAGGCAAGAGAGGCTCCCACCACCACTGCGCTGCACTCACCAGCCATGAACCTGGCTTCTGGAGCACTGACCACCAGGGGACAGCTCCGGTTTTGAGCATCTACCCCTTGATTGTCAGTGTGTGTCATAGCAACCGGTGGTTCTGAGATTTGCATAGTAGCCTTTTATTATATAGAATTACCAATGACTCTTATTCAAAATAACTTCTATAAAATCTTATAATTAATAAGAAATACAGAAAAATTTAACAATAGGGCAAAAAAAAAGAATACCACACATCACACATACAATAAAATATTTCATAGTGAAGATTCAAAATGTCAATAATTCAAACATTATACTGAATATACAAATATGAAAAATGTGAACAATTATGTAATTGAGGTAATGAACACATGGAAGTACCTGATTTTCCTATATTCATAAGGGATATTCTAATATTTATATAGAATATGTTTCCCAGATAGTTCAACAAATTTCCCAATTCATTATCATATATATGTAATCTAGTAAATTATAAATTTCTATGTTTTTTAATTCTAGCTGATTGTTGTGTGGCAAGATGTACAGGCTAAGACTATTTTCAATATTTCATTACTTATATTTTGGATGTGCAGATCTAAGGTGATTTTGATGTTATATGTCATTATTGGTCATAATTCATATACACTGTCTAGAATGAAAAAAGTCTTATGCCTATTGACAATATGTTATTTATGATTCTGCTCACTTTTATTACATGCCTGTATGCTTGATATTTCACAAAGCAACTAGACTTATGGAAACTGACACTTTTTCTGTTGTTTCCATTGCTGCTTATTTGTTTCCATAGCTTTGTGACAGGGCAATTCTATCACCAATAAGTGATTTGAATAATTTGTTGATAAAATCAATAAATCTTTTATTGGTGCAGATAAATGTAAATGTTAACTTAATTGCAAATTGTTTTAAGTTTTTAGTTATTCTTTTAATTTATTATCACGAAAACTCACAGATAAAATCTTAATGCATGATATTATTATGCCAAATGAATTTTACAAGGACACATTACACTTTATTTTATATTAAATATTAGGAGGATGATTATGTGCTTTACTATTGTTGTTAAGTCAGATTCCAATGAAAAATATCTTCTTTGCTTGATCTCTGGAAACTCATTGTCTGTGACTTTTTAAGTGAAGGAGTTTGTTTGATACCATGACTCTGGGTGAATGAAGAAGGTACCATGCTTCTGAGGTAGTTTGAAATAAAAATTTAGAAAATAATGCTACTCACAGTTGTTCCTAGAAATTTTACCAGACTGTAAGTTTCTTATTCTAGTGTTTAAACTTAGCTGAATTCATAGTCTTAGCCATAGCCTGGATTTATTTCTAAATTTGATGTCTGGGAGAAATACTGTGCAAAATGTATTTTGTGTTTTGCATCATTTGTTGCATATTTAGTGTTTGAAGATAAAGTATTTTCCTTTAGATGTGTGTGTGTGTGTACATTTGTGCTTTCATTTTCCATTTCTCATTATCTTTCGCTGTTTTCGAAGAAAACTAACTAAAAGAAAAAAATTGGATCTGCTACATTAACTTACACTGATTCAGTGGTAGCTACAGCCAAGACTGTTAAAGTGAATAAATAATTATCCCATTGTGAGTCTTTCCAAAACAAATGCCTGCACACACAGAATAGGCTGAGTGGCCCACAAGGCTGACGTTCTGCTTTTCAGAGATCTTAGAAATCCTGGGTTCTCTAGTTCTTTGCTCAATATAGAAGGATTTTGGCCCCAAATGGCTTGGCTCAGTGGATAGAGCATTGGCCTGCGGACCAAAGGTTGTGGGTTCAATTCCTAGTAAACGGCATGTATCTCAGTTGCAGGCTCTATCCCGAGCCATGGCTGGGATACGTGCAGGAGGCAACCAAAGGATGTTTTTCCATCTCTGGCTCTACCTCTTCATTCCACTCTCTGTAAATCAATGGAAAAAATATCCTTGGGTGAATATTAACAACAACAACAAAATATCTAGAAAAATTTATGGTGTTTAAGTTTAAAAAATTATCAATTAGTTTTCTATTCTGTGTTATTCAATTCCTTTTGTGTTAAGAGAGTTTAAGCATTACAAAGAAAAGCTAGTGGTTGACTACAGAGGCACAGCACAAGGAAGGGTAGGAAAAGCTGTCATCTATTAAGCACCTACTGTATATGCAATGTGATGCATTGTTTAGCAGTTATCAATAGAACAATACTGTAACACTTTTGAACACCATTTTTTTGTCAGTATTTTGTGTCCCAGGTACACAAGAAGAAATGTACACCCCTTGCCTAGAGCTGGCTTACATTGCAGAACAGTAAACCCCAAGCAAACAAATAAGTATAATGACTCCTGCCATAGTAGAAGTAAGTTGAAAGACTAGAAAGAAAAGGATGTAGGTAAATTTGTCAGGAGAGTCAGGAAATTATGCAGAGGCAGTGATCTCTAAGTTAAATTGTTTATGATGGAAAAGAACCTGTCAACTAGAAGAAGGACTGCAGGGGTGTCCAGACACCAATAAGCCAAAGCACAGTGCATGAAATCACCTGTTGCAGGCGGAGAACAACTAGGAATTTGATACTACTTGATGGATGGGGGCAAGTGGGAAGGTAGTTTACTGAAATGGCAAGCTGGGTCCTCGTAATGAGGCTTATGCACAGTGTTAAGGAGATTGAACTTCAATCTGCAGGTTAGAACTATTGAAAAATGTCAGCATTGTGCTGATACATAAAGATTTTCATTTCAGAAATCCAATTCTAGCACTGATAGAGATGAAGGGAAGAGATACCACTAATGGTGGTCAGATCATTGGAGAAACTATAAAAGGTCAAGTCATTTCTGATTTTCTTTATGTAGAAATTTTATTAATTTGTTGTCCTCCCAGTGGTATTTAGCAACCTTTATGCTCAAGACAGTTCTTCTTTCTGTTCCCATGATCCTACCTAGCTGTTTTGGCCCTCGCTGGTTTGGCTCAAAATGTTTTGATTTATTTTAGAGAGAGATGAAGGGAGAGGGGGAGAGAGAGAAACATTGATGAGAGAGAAACAATCAGCTTTCTCCTGCATGCCCTGTACTGGGGAACCAGCCTCAGGCATGTGCCCTGACTGGAAATCAAACCTGCGACCTCTTGGGGCATGTGTTGAAACTCAACCACTGAGCAGCATTGGCTGGGCACCTAGTGGTCTTTTAAGGCACCGGTACATGAAGAAGAATTGGGAGGTGAATAAAAGCAGCTAGCAAGTAAAGCTATTTTCAAGAACCTGAATAAAGGAGAAAGTTTCAGGGAGAGTTTATGAAGGTTGGGAGAGAGGATAGTCCCTTTCATATTCTGAGAACTCACAAAGATAAAAGATAAGAGGAGAGAGAGGGAAAGTACCTCAAGTAAACTAGGGAATGAGGATAGAAAGCACACGAAAAGGTTAAAATGTATTTTTAAATGGTCAGATTTAAAAAGTTTTAGTCTTTCTTTCACGATGACTTGAATTAAATCAGTCTTTTTTTTTTTCAGATCCAAGAGATTGGTATGAGTTAAACTGAGAATGTGGGAAGGAGCCTCGTACTCCACTGAACACTGTCCAGAGCCCTGGAATAAGAGGTATGTGTCTAGCTCCTTGTGGGGAATGAAAAAAGAGCCTATAACCAGTGTTTATAAGAGGATGACTTATTTCAGTGTTCAATGTTCGTGAAAAACATTCTATAATCACTGGCAAACAACAAGCATGCCAGAGAAATTAATAGCATGCATGCCACATATTTATTTGTAGATTTTGTAAAATTAATAGGACATCTTTTATTTACTGATTGATCTTGAGAGAGAGAGGGAGAGAGAAACATCGATTTTTTTTATTCTACTTACTTAGGCATTCATTGGTTGCTTCTTCTATGTGCCCTGCCCAGAGATTAAATCCACAACCCTGGCAGACAGAGATGACGCACCAGCCAGCTGAGCTACATAGCCAGGGTCTAAGAGGGTATATTTTAAACTTGCTATTCAGCTCAAGTATATTGATTACATTGTTTTTCCTTCTTTTGTTTATTGCTTACTGATGGAATCTAGAAGAGGTAACCTAGCAAAGTTTGGTGTAGTTATCAAAGTAGGGGCAATATTTCTTGCAAAGATTTAGGGAGGGACTTTCTTACAAATATTATATTTTCAAGGTATTGGAATTAATAGTTTGGAAAAACCATTTCTTAGCCTTCTTTTTCAATGCAATTTCTAAAATGTGTGCTGTATTGCTTTTGTTGTTGATGCTATTGTTTGTTTCAAATGTCTATTGAGCTCTCCCAATGTATCAGGTAGAAGCTACGTGAATTGGGTGCATCATTTACTTAATTCTCACATCAATGTTGTGTGAGATATTGTGCGAGTATGTCAAGTTGTTGATTAGGAGCAGGAGTTAATAAGTAGTATATCTTGGAGGATTACATTGTTTTGATAATTCTTGTATATGAGTGACTTGTCTTTTTCAATATAGCAAAATTAGACTTAATATTTTCATTTTAATTTATTCAGTCAACATATTTTTATTGATTGTGCCAAGAAGCATGCTATGCTTTGATATTTAGTAGTGAGATCTGTATATATGGCCACAATGTGAAGGGCAATAATCATGCAACACTGACACCAACTCATGTGTGACATAAACCAAGTGCAAATCCCATGATTGATGTAGAATTTGTCATCGCAAATGTAGATGTGCTCCTAAGGGTGGGAGAGTAAAGGTGCAGTGGGAATTTTCATTTTTAGGAATGAGAGTGTGCATTATACCAGTAAATGAAATTCCTTGGGTTATTTATGAAAAATATATGTACTTATAGTCATTATAACTCCCCCCCAAGGCACTTTTAGCAATATGGGATACTCAGGAACGAAGCAAGTTGGTAAAATTGGGGGTAGGGCTTAAGTATATGTACACATTACTGAGCTCTCTGGGAATAGTACATTTCAGAGAGCCAGCTGCTGATTTTGTTTCTGATTGCAAGCTGTGTCTGTGGTAGTCAACAGGATGTAAAAAGGAGAGGGCACAAAAATTACAGGGTATCCATAAAGCAATTGCAAATCTTATGAGACCATGGTTTTCATATGGGAGAGGGGGATGTTATAGAAGAGTTAGTTTACCTACAAAAGTCAGAACTAATTAGTGCCACTATGATGAAGGTCTTCCTAAATTAATGATGGCATCATGTCTACATTTTAATAGAATTCTTTTCGACGGGGAGAGGGGGAGCCTGGCTTCATAATACGGATATCTTCAATTGGTGATCCCAACTAAAACTCTCCATTGGAGAAACTGCAATATTGGCTTCACAAACATGGGCTTATAAAAATTAATTAGTATCGTGAAATCTTGAAGAGTTTAATTGAGGATACAAATGTTATTATTTTTTAGTTTCTCTCTGTATGAGTGACTATACTGGACACAGGTGATTTTGAGATGATTCAGAGATGTTCAAACTCAGGAAATATCTAGTGTAATTTCTAGCCTATTATTTAAGATAGTATAATTACATGTTAAATATCTACAGTAATGATTGCCTAATAAAGAGAGAAGATTTAATCTTACACAACTTTCAGGTTTTTTAAAATTTGACCTGATGAAACCAAACTATCCTCTAAATATTATTCTTCTTATTAAAAAAGTGCAGTCATTGTTGAGCATTTATTATTTATGTCAGAACATAGAGGGATACTCAGAATGCTTAACAATTTAATTTTTAGGACATATTCCAAAGCTGTTATTTGAAGTCAAATAGCAAACACTGTAACTCTGGACTATAGCCGTGTTTCGGTGGACAGGTGAACCTGAAGATGTCATTATATCGCCCTCTGTTAGGGCAGCAGCAGACTCAGACTTTCTTATTTGAGATTGGGAGAGTTTTCATGTGACTTATCTGTAGACACTCATCACCACTCTTTACTTTTCTCTTTTGGATTGACATTTTATTGCTTAAAACATAGCTTTTAACTTGTATATATATTAAGTAGAGTGAACCACAGAAACTAGTATGTGCTTTCGAAATATAATCACCAATAAAAATATTATCTTGCAAACTCGAGGCCTCATAACACCTATAGTCTACTCTGAAAGCACATTTTTATAGGCATTTGTTTTAGAACTATTTATTTGAGTATTTTTAAAAGTACAATATTTATGGGAAAATATTTTGTTTATTATATAAGCATTTTGCGTGTTCTTGCCATTTCTTAGCTAAGGTTCTTTCCCCTAAAGTATGACATTAAAACAGGAAGAGACATATGTCACAGGTAAATCAATGCAAATATTTTTCAATTATTTGTACTTTAAAGGTATTGGTTTCAGTGTTTGAATGTCCTTATCAGAAACATCTAAAAGTGAGTCAATGAGTTGCTCTTCATTCTAAAAAATAAACATCTATTTGACAGTATTTCTACATAGCCATGCTTCTGAACAGCATATTAGAAGGCACACTGATATCGGACTCAGTGCAGGATGCCTGTGTGAATTGTAGATCTTACTGGTGTCATTGGTGGAAGTGGGGTTCTTGGAGAATAAGCATTTTGGGAGGCCCCAAATGGATGAGATATGGTAGAAAGCTTTATTTCCACGGAATGACATCCCTTCAGTAAAGCTAAAATGAGAGCCAGTGTCCAGAGTTACCCTTCCCTGTTGGAGCCAGGTCCAGAACAGCCTCAGTCTAGTTCCACTCCATTATAGTCCATTGTGTCTGGGATCCATATGGCTGTGGGCCATGTAGACGAGTGCAGGAGAGAGAGCTTGGCCCAAGCAACAAGAGTCCAGAAAGTACAAGAGCCCAAAAGCACAAGAGAGCAAGTTCCTTCGTTCAGGGGATTAAATATCCCAAATTTCCATGCCCTTCCTTGGCCACTCCTGTTCTGGCCAATGACCTTTATTCTCAGGTGTGACTGACAGCAAGTACTTTCCCTGTGTCACCCGACTTTACTGGGCATGTATCTATCTACCCTTTGTTGGATTCCTGTGGAGGGTGAAGATAGCTTCCATGCCTGTAATGGCTGGCTTCTTCCTTTGTTCCTTTCCCATTATTAATAATTAGCTAATTAAAACTCTCAGGTATTACAATAATTAGCTAATTAGGT
Source organism: Murina feae (assembly GCA_004026665.1). Classification (NCBI taxonomy): domain Eukaryota; kingdom Metazoa; phylum Chordata; class Mammalia; order Chiroptera; family Vespertilionidae; genus Murina; species Murina feae. The sequence goes on from PVJC01017333.1 coordinate 8,297, forward strand.
ATCACCAATAATATACTTCGAGCTACATTTTAATCACTTACATGTTTTTTAGGGACAACAGTGCCTATCCTGTAAACTTAGAATTTGAGAGAAAACTAAATAAAGCATTATGTAAAATTTGTATATGGTAGTTCTTTATGCAGACCAAAAAGGAGTTATGGTTGAGACAGTGGTATTTCCCAAATAGTTCATCTACTCCTCCATGTTTGCCAAAATTTTACTGGTAAAGATTATTAGCTCCAATTAATCAGCTTTGGGTAGAAATTATATGTGTCATTCAGAGGCAGGAGTGTGAAGAGACAATACCTAACCATGCAGCTATCTGTCTTTTCTTCAGAGTTCTTGATGGATTTTTGCTTTAATATGATATGTAAGAGAAAAGGAATGATTACAAGGATGTCCTGAGCAATTAGAAGGATAGAGTTGCTAGCAATTAAGACAAGGAGGGCTGTACATGGGACAGATTTTGAGGAAGATATTCAGAGTTTAGTTTGGGGCACTTAAGTTTGAGATGGTAATTATATATCCAAGTTGAAATGTCATGGAGGCCTTTTGGATTTATCAGGGTTGTTTACCAAAGAATTCTAGATTGGAGGAATGAATATGGAAGTTAATGTATGGTTGTTATCTAAATGTATGTGACTAAGATTATCAAGGAATGCAATGTAGACATAAAGGAGGAATAGGGTTAGGGGACTGGGTCACTCCAACATTATGAGGTTAGATAGAAAAGGAAGAATTAGCATAGGCAACTGAGAAAAACAAACAGAAAGTTAAAAGAGATCCCAGAAGTGTGTGATATATTAGCAGTCAAGCTAAAAATATACCAAGAAAAAGGAGGTACCAACTGTGTCAAATGTTGCTGATTATTAATTAGCTCAGTGAAATTAAGGAGTAAGAAAACTGGTCTTGGAATTAGCAAGGTGATGTTCCCTTTTTCTATTACTATATAGTGAACCCTCTTAAAATTTTAGGGCTTAAAATATAAATGTATTATTATTTCATTTGGTTCTCTGCGTTGATTTGAATCTATTGGGAGATCCTACTTGGGATCTCTTGTTGCAATTAGATCACAGTTAGAGCTGCATTTATCTGAAAGCTACTGGTCTGAACATCCCTGGTGGATCACTCATATGGCTAGCAGGTGATGCTGACTATAAGATGGATGATCCCCTTAAACTGTGTGGTAGGCAGAACAGTGGCCTTATAAATTTTTCAAATGAAAGATCTTTAAAATTTCTACAGTAACACAGTAAAATAGAAAATACAAAATTACTATAATTCACCTAAAATATCTAGATAACTGAGACAAATGTGTGATTACTTTTTATTTGCAATGTATTATAATGCCCCAATCTATCTAATTCTTAGAGTATAAGAAAATGGACCTTGATACTAAACTTCTTCCAATGCATAAACTCCCAAATGGGGAAAATAGATACATATTTAATGTATTACATTTTTTAGAGTAACAAGAAGAGGATTTGCAATCAACATTTCTGAGCCACCTCAGATCTCTAAAGCCATTCCATGTGAACTTTTGGTTGTTTGTTTTTAAGATGCTTCTCGAATGATGGTTCTTCCATAAATTTGAGTAGGCAAACAAATTTGAAAAGCTCCTTCAGCAATCACTTAATTAACTTATATGTACACATTTTTCTTCTTTATTTAAACCCAAAAATTGAATGAACATAAAGCAAACTTCTGTTTTAACTCTCTTGCTGCTCATGTAATATTACTTATAATGTTAAACACATATGAAGCTGTCCTCTTGTCACACTTTTAGGAAAAAAAATAAGAACAAGTTTTTCAAATGATTTAAAGTCCTTTGAGACATGGGCCCTACAGCAATATGTAAATTTTGTTTTCACTCCAAGGTTAGTTTCAATGTTGGCTATGATTTAAAAGCCACGATTCTGTGGGAAATGACAATGATACTGAGCTGTGACAAATTGAATTGGTCTCAAGGTATTGGAGGATGACTAATAAATCTGCAACCCAATCCAGAAAATATTCTGTACAAGATATTTTCTCTTATTGAAACACATGTGACACCTTTAAGTGCCAATACCACTAAAATTGTGTGTTTGGGAGCAATTTCATTCTTATTATGATCAACACCCACTTGTCTATGACAATTGCTTTGGATAAAGATACAAAAGGGTATTATTTTTTTCTGTCTTCCATTCAGTGTAGCATTTTATTTTAAATGTCATCTCCTTGCAAGTATTGGCAAGTATTTTTACTACTGTATTTTGTGCAGGTATTTTTATGCCATGAAAGGGAATACTATGTTTTCCTAAGACTCCTAGGAATACGACTTAAAATTTGCCATTTTACTACTGTACTTCAAAATATATAAACACTCTTACTGAGACCAAAAAGAGTAAGACAACATGACTAAAACATAATATGCATGTAATGAAGAGATTCAAAGATGGAATTATGGTAACCTATATTTGACAAGCCTTTTTAGAAGTCTATTTTTATAGTAATATTATTACCTGTCAAGATATTTACATGGAATGTCTTTTTAAAAACATTCAAAACTCATCTCATAAACTTTATTCGCTGATTTATTGCTATATTTGTAAATAGTGGGGTTATAATGGCTTATTTATTATGTCTGAAAAATGCTTGTGATCCAGCTCTTATACCTTGTCTCTCACAAAGGATCTCCTATTGCTTCAACTCAACTTGCATCAATCTCTGCTTTAGAGAGACCAGCCCTTAACTGCACAATTCAAATTTTATTATGTAGAGTCCTAATTTTATTTTTCAACATATAAATAATTTAGAAAATAGATGGTAAGTTTAATATATCATGTCTAATATTCCTTTAACTTCATATCCTGTCTTCTTGGTGAAATTTTACTTGACCACATTGAGCTATGTTACTCCCTCAAAACCATGGATCACTTGATATTATTATCACACTTTTCAAGTCCCATGTTATTAATATTGTAATTTATTATTCACATGTGCTTATCTTATTTATATATGTATTTTGAAAGTCAAATGACACTAAGACTTACATATTGAATAGAAAGAACACATGGCTCAATGGCTATTGAGATTACCCAAATGGGTTCTATTTGCTAGGCTTATACTTGATAAAAATTAGATTGTGAAGTAAACTAGAAGTATGCTGTTATTTAAAAACATTTTATCTTCTTAAATAATTTAAAAAGAAGCTGGTGAATTTAAAAAATAAATAAGCTCCTCAAATTACAAAATTATATGTCATAAATAAGAAAAATAAAGCACAACAAAATTAAAGATTACAAAGAAAATATTTTTAAATTTATAAGAAAAAATGACCAAAAAACCCCCACAAAAACTTAAATATCTAACATCAGATGATTGGTTAAATTTGGTGTTCAGTGTGTGCATAGGAAATTACTACAAACTCAGGAGAACATGCAATGAATTTGAAAGCTTGTAGTCAAGATTCACTAAACTAGAAGTGTGTGTGTGCGTGTGTGTGTGTGTGTGTGTGTAAGTAATAAAAGTAAGAAGGGGCGTGACAACAATCCTCCTTTGGGATTGCGTAGTGTCCCAGGACAGGGAACTCTTGGTACTAAAACAAGGAAAGTCCCGGACAGACAAGAATTGATTCATCACCTCATGAGAGATCTGTTTTAAATTGATGAGTGTGTGATGTGATTTGCTGTATACATATATACACATACATACAATGTATTGATATGACTTTTACATACCCTTAAACATATATTTCTTATACACATATTAAGAAAGACAAGGAAACAGTGGTCTGGAAGAAAATATGCCATAATTTTATATATATATATATATATATATATATATATATATATATATATATATATACATACATACACACACACATATATATAAATCTCCATTGAAAGGTGGAGGCATGTATGTCAACTTTGCTGTGTAACAAGAAACCTCAAAATCTCAGACTTACCATAAGAGACATTTATTTCAGGCTCAAAAGGAGGCCAGCTGGAACTTGGTTGGATCAGACTAGGGTTAGATCCAACATCCTTGACAGATCAGTTTGCATGTTCCCATTCTGGAACCCAGGCTGAAGAAAGAGGGCCAGCCTGAGGCCTAGCCATGCGTAGGGTATACCAGGAGTACAAGAGTGTAAGCCTCTGAAAACTCCTGCTCTGAACTGGCACTTCTGCTCACACTCAACACTTTATTTCTTCCCACATTCCAGAGGCCAAAGGAAATCCTGGCCAAGATCAGACTCAGTGGGGCAGGAAGTACATTGTACCCTAAGAAGGAGTGGAGTGAGTATTTGCTGAGAAGTAATCTAATATGCCAAACGAGCTTTTAAATCATAATTATTTTTTCAATTATATATTTCCCCAATTTTCTACACTAAAAATGTATTACTTTAATACTCAAAAAAATATAATTTAAAACAAAAAACCATGAAGGCCCATTAAAAATACCCTACTCATCATAGTAAAGAGATAAATGCTACCTGCTTTCTTGTCTGTACAGAAAAAACACTTTTCTATTTTACGTTTATTCAAATAAACGTGATGACTTTTTATAAGTTTAAAATATAAAAAACTGAGAAGTTAAATGATACTAGAAACAGCATCAGATTTGGGGAAGAAGCTGATACTCATGCAGAGATGGGCATGTGTAAATCAGAAGGGTGTGGCTGTGCATTATATTTAAGGTCCTTAGTTAAGGCAGTATGGGAAGATTTTCATTCATCGCAAAATGTTCAGTTCTCTAGGGACTTTGCTGAGAACAGCAGGCAGTCATATTTCTTTACCTTATACTTCTCTAGAGAAAATATCCAGACTAATTATTTCAAAAATATATTGTTATTGATTTCAGAGAGAGATAGAAACATCAATGATAAGAGAGAATCATTCATCTGCTGCCTCCTGTCCCCACCCCTACTGAGGACCAAGCCCTCACCCCGGGCAGGTACCCTGACTGGGAATCCACAATCACTGACCTCTTGGTTCATGGGTGGACGCTGAACCACTGAGCCACACCAGCCAGGCCAGTCTAATTCTTATGATTTAAATATCTTTAGTAGCAGCAAGTACTACAGTTGTAGAAATTTATTCCTGTTTTAAAAGATGAGCTGTTCTAATCCATTCACAAGCAACTCAGCTACTATAAAAGAATACATTGGGGGGAGGGGGGCAAGCGACCAGTCATGAAAGAATTCTTATGGTACCCGAAGTGCCACTTCTATCCACCCACACGTTTGTAATCCTTAGGCAAATAATAATAAAGAATTTGGCCCCTGACAGCATTTTAGCAATTAAACTTCTAATGTGTCAGGCTGCCAGCTGTGGAGATGGGCTTCTTGGCTTCTGTTTTTCAGTTACTTATAACAATATGTTTAATTACTAAACCATAAAGCAGACAAAACTAATGAAGAGTTGGGATGCTAGGCTGATCGTGCAGGTGCACGTTAGTTGTGACCACCACCTGCAGCAAGTCTCTCCAACGCACGTCAGCAGAAGCACTTGGGATTCTTTTTGGAGCAGCAGTGAATCAAACAGACTGGGTGTGTGCGAAGTAGAGACCTATTGCATTCACCTCACAGGCCGCCTTCTGCCCTGTGTGTAAGATAATGCACGGAACACATAGTCACTATGTTTATCCTTCAGACAATCCCAAATAATGGGGCCCTATTTATAGTCCCAAGGATATGGGAACATAAATGAAAAGGATGGATAGAATATACACTGAGAGTACTTGGCCATACAAAAATATTCAAGTTTGCTTTCTGGTATATGAATTCATTAATTCAAGAAAAGAAGGGTTAACTACAGGTCACATGTTGGTTTCCATGTTAGAAATGCAATTTGAAATTTTTTGAAAGCAACAAAAACAAGATTTACACACAACAGTTTGCAAAGTAAATTTTATGTGCATGGTTCACCTGAGTCTAACTGAACCACTGGGAGGTAAGTCAAAACAGGTATTTGTATTAAACTCACTTTGTCAGTGAAAACACAAAAGCTGTTTTTGTGGGGACGAAGGGGTCAATGGGAGAAAAAGCAGGGTATCTGTAATACTTTCAACAATAAAGATAAATTAAAAAAAAACAAATAAAAAACAATATAGCCATACTATGGAATAGTTTGCAAGTTTTAAATAGGGAACATGTATAAAACTGTTGGAGAACTGTACAGCCTGCATCATCAAGAGGAAAAAAAAATTTTCAGAGTAATACTTGTGCAGGATCCCATTGTGTAATGCCTACCTCCCAAACTTCCCTTACCATCCTATGGATGTGGACACAATGGAGAGAATTCACATTAAACTGCTGGCATTGTTTCCTCTGGTGGATGGGGTTGAAGGGCTTGGGAAGGACATTGTTACCTTACCCTTCTAATCTGTATTGACCTTTTCCCCCCTTTGGTAATGATTTTTAAAATTAACACAAAAGGAAAAACTTGAAAGTTAATGTTTAACTCCTTAGAGATGAGATAATATGTTGAATAAAGTGACATATTTTCAGCTGAAAAAAAGAAAAAGTAAAAATCACATCAGAGTAAGTTTATCTGAGGCTTGCTTAATTGGCTCTTAATGTGATGATTTAATGGAAGGAACCTCCGTTTGAAGGTCAGCTCAGTTCTCACCAAGTGATTGCGTTGGTGAAGTTAACCTTCATGCTACTCAGAGTCCTCATATGCAAATGTAGGCATAACATGGTCTCCCATGTGCTTAAGACCATTGAATGAAACCATAGGTCTAGCACAAACTGCAGTATCTGGCACTTAATAGGATGACTAAGGTTGTTAATTTCCTATATTTTCAGACTCTAGTAAATTATTTATGGATTCTTCCCTGCACTTACCTATATTATGATTTGCTATTTGAAATATGGAATTTATATATTTATTAGCAGCATGTCAATTATGAAAAGTAAATATTTTCCTTTCATATTGCCAGACACCAGTTTCCACTTAATATATCCTATGTAAATTTTTCCTGCCCAAAGTCAGTATTTATTAAAGTTAAATTTGTATTTAAAAGCAAAGAAAAGTAAAGGCCAATGTTCCTCATGAATTTAGATGCAAAACTTCTAAACAAAAGTTTATCAATTTAAATCCCATAATATATAAATACTAGGGGCCCGGTGCCCAAAAATTTGTGCATTGGGGTTGGGGGTTCCTCAGCCCGGCCTGTGCCCTCCCGCAGTCTGGGACCCCTCGGGGGATGTCCACCTGCTGGCGTGCCTGGCCAGCCTGGGTGAGGGGCTCAGGGCCGTTTTCAGGCTGCACACAGCTCCCATTGACCCAAGGTCCCAGCGAAGCTGGCTGGAATCAGGTTTCTGGGGTTTGTTTATCTTCTATAATTGAAACTTTGTTGCCTTGAGCTGAGGCGTAGGCAGGTAATGAAGCCTCCTGTTTGCTTCAGCTCCGTGGCTTCTATAATTAAAACATTGTTGCCTTGAGCAGAGAGGCCCAGCTGGCCTAGGCAGGCAGTTGCAACAGAAGCCTCCTGTTTGCTCTAACTCCGTGGCTGCCAGCCTCCATCTTGGCTGGGTTAATTTGCATACAGCTGCTCTGATTGGCTGGTGGGTGTGGCTTGGTTGGTGGGCATGGCTTAGGTGTCTGGGAGTGATGGTTAATTTGCATATTACTCTTTTATTAGATTAGATATATTATAACCAAGTGGAATTTATTTTAGGAATTCAAGGTTGTTCTTAACATTTGAAAAGTAATGGGGGGTCGGGGACAGCAAAGGGGGGATAAGGACACATGTAATACCTTAATAAAGAAAAAAATAAATTAAAAAAGTAGTCAATGAAATAGACTGTATCAGCAAACTAAAACAAAACTTGTAAGATTATCTCAATAGACACACCCCTTCAAAAAAAATTCATTCAAAGGACCTAAATAGACACTTTTCAAAAGAGGACATACAAATGGCCAAGAGACATGAAAACATGCTCAAAGTCACTACTCACCTGAGAGTCGCAAATCAAAACAACGAGGTACCATCTCACACCTGTCAGAACGGCTATCATCAACAAATCAACAAATGACAAGTGCTGGCAAGGATGAGGAGAAAAAGGAACCCTCTTGCATTGCTGGTGGGAATGCAGACTGGTGCATCCACTGTGGAGAATGGTATGGAGTTTCCTCAAAAACTCAAAAATGGAACTGCCATTTGACCCTGTGATCCCACTTCTAGGAATACATCGCAAAAAACCAGAAACACCAATCAGAAAGGATATATGCATCCCTGTGTTCATAGCAGCACAATTTACCATAGCTAAGATTTGGAAACAGCCTAAGTGCCCATCAGCAGATGAGTGGGTTAGAAAACTGTGGTACATCTACACAATGGAATACTACGCTGCTGTAAAAAAGAAGGAATTCTTACCATTTGCAACAGCATGAATGGAACTAGAGAGCATTATGCTAAGTGAAATAAGCCAGTCATAGAAGGATAAATATCACATGATCTCACTCATTTGTGGAATATAATGAACAACGTAAACTGATGAACAATAACAATGATCCAGAGACAGAGAAGCATCAGACTGTCCAACCTATGAGAGAAGGCGGGGAGTGAGGGAGTAAGAGATCAACCAAAGAACTTGTATGCATGAATATGAGCATAACCAATGGACACAGACAGTAGTGGGGGAGGGAGAGGACATGTGCTGGAGGGTGGGGGAAGCCAGGGAGGATCAATGGGGGTAAAAAGGAGACTTATGTAATACTTTAAACAATGAAGAATTAAAAAAAAAGAAAAAGGAGAAAAAAAAGAAGTCAAAATCTATTTGTGTGTGTTTTTTTTTTTAAAAAAGAACTCTCTGCAAAGTAAAAGAAATACTTTCCCTTTATTGTGTTAACATGTTGTTTAAATTGAACGCTTGCTATCCTGTGGAGAACAGTGGATACTGAGATCACCTGTATTTATTTCTGGAAATAAGCTTGACTCTTCTTTTTCTTCAGAATGTTGGTTTAAAATGTTGAGTCATCTAGTCCGGAGCTGAACTGAGTGTAGGTGTCATTGGTGCTATTGTTACCTTCAGTGCCCAACAGGCAGGATTCAGATCATTGAAGGGATTTCTCCTGCTGCAGGTGGGACCTCCGTGACCAGAGAGAGAGTTTTTCTCAGTGATCCTGCTCCAACACCAGCTTTCAGCATCCTGGCACAACCGCAGCACAGAGGGTCTCTCTCCAGGAGGAAGGGCACTTGCTCCTTCCCCAGGGAAGACTGTGATTGCTTGTTGCTTACTGCTTGATAGGCTGGTGGACAGGGGGCGGAGGCAGTCAGTTCTCTTTTGCCCTGGTCCAATCTCAGTCTCAGTATCTGAATGCCTAGGCCTCATAGCTGTAGCTTTCTACCATTCCTAGCCTCCTCCCCATGGTTGCCAATGCCTCCCTGTAGGGGGTCTGGGGCTGGAAAGATCGCCCTTCTGCTCCAGTGCTGGGACCTCGGATGCTGATGATAGAGGATCTCCTGCAGAACTTTCCCTGCCATTTCCCTGGGAGAAGAGGTTTTGTTTCCACTTCCCTTCCCAAAGCAATAGTGGTGATTAACCTACGCCCTGAGAGGGACAGAACTTGCTATCCTTCGCCAAGCATCTTAAGGTTGTCTGTTTTTCTTGTTAACAAGTCAAAATCCCAAAATTAACCCGAATGACTTGAAGTGTTTTGTTTTGTTTTAATCTGAGTTCAAAACAAAACAAAACAACAAAAAAACCTACCCAAACCTAAATCAAACTTTCATCTTGTGTTTTATATTTTCAAATGTCAAGTTTGAGGACATGAAAAACAAAACAAAATTTAGGAATGCTGTGTTTAGTGAGTTCCCTTAAGCAAAGTATTAAAATATTATATAAACTTAAGTTGTTCTGTAATAAAATGATTGACAACTAATCTAAATACCCAGACCTTAAAATAGGAAGTTTGAGAAATGCTCTGATAAAGTTAGTGAAGATAGCCAGGGGGGAAATCATTACCTGACAGAGCGTTATCTTTAAGGGATTCATTTGCTAATATGGTGTTGGATAACTGTCAGGCAAGAATGCTCATTATTTCTTGGAAATTTTCTTCCCATATTCTCAAGTTATAACAGATGAAGAGCACTGTGTACCCTTTACTTAGTCACACATCATTGGCTACATTAGGTTTGACTATTTGTTAATGCAAAAATGTATACCGATGGAATTTAGTTCTCAGTATCTTTGATATTTGCCACATTATATAGGTGCTAAACTATTCCAGTAATTGTTTTAAACTGGGAAGAAAAGAATTTGCTGCTTTCTCATTCATGGTGTTCTTGATATATTAGAAAATGAACTAGTATCAGGAGTGTTTATACGGCTATTTCACACTTTTTTTTTTTTTTTTTTTTTTGCTATAATGCTTGGTTTATTCTTAGATGAATACTACCATCTGGAATCATTTCAAACCACCATTAAGAACTGTGATCATGCTTGATCTAGTGTTCCAAACTATTCCTGGATGTCTCCTTCCTGAGTTAGAATACGCAAACGGCAGAATAGGACACATGTCTAAGGAATGACAGCAGTAGAAAATAAGCACAAAACCAAGAAAATAACTGACCGCTGTCCAGGAAAAATAAGTGGAATTCAAATATCAAAAAAATTACGGATTAATGAAACCCAGAAATATGACTACATGGACTGATCTATATTCTTAATGTTGTGAAATTTTCAGTAGGCAATGTGGTGGACAGCTTCTATCTAGTTATGTGACTGGGAATTTAACGTCTTGATTAGGCAAACAAACTGGTAATGGAATATCTAATGAAGGAGGTTTTACTGTAAAATTACTCAGATCAAAATAGCTCCAAAAAGCAGAATCAAGGAAAAAGCCAGTGAAGGTTTTAGTATTAATGTAGTATTTAGTATAGTGCCATCTGCTTAAAGTAATTTGCCCCCCATAATTCAAATGTATTCCCTATACACATCATCTTTTTTTACATTATCTGTGCCAGCTTTTTAGGCTGAAGACATTAAACCGGAAAAAAACAGTGACAATGTTTGGGCAATCCAGTTACTTTCTCTTACCTGGATGGCACCCTGCATTTCTTTTTCTTTTTTTTTTTTTTAAATATATTTTATTGATTTTCTTGCAGAGAGGAAGGGAGAGGGATAGAGAGTTAGAAACATTGGTGAGAGAGAAACATTGATCAGCTGCCTCCTGCACAACCCCTACTAGAGATATGCCCGCAACCACGGTACATGCCCTTGACTGGAATTGAACCTTGGACCCTGCAGTCCACAGGCTGATGCTCTATCCACTGAGCGAAACCGGTTAGGGCATCACCCTGCATTTCCTGATTTGGTGTTTGGGAAATACAATCACCAAAAACCACATAACGTTATGTGCATTTTCTATTTTAAAATAATACAATAAAAAGCACTCAGCACCAAAATAATTCTGAATAAAGTTTGTCATCATTTTGATAGTATAAAACAAATCTTTTTGAGGTCACAGCATCATTCTGAAGCAATTAACTGTTATAATTCGCATGCACAATGGAGCCAACTGTGTGACAGAAAATTCCAAGTAAACAAGATGAAACTTTTTTTAGTGTCTCTAAGCCATTATCTAATAGATTTAATGGTTGTAAAGTTAAACAGAGTACTTCACAAGCTAATTATGCTTATTCAAGATATCAGAATTTGTTTTTGCAACACAAACCAATAAAAGATGATTCTCAGTTTTAGAAAAAAAAAAAAAAGAAGAAGAAACAACTATGGAAATTATATTAGTGGATCCAATGTGTTTATTGAACTTAGCAGAGTGTGAACAAAAACTACTTTTGTTTATTTTCTTGCATTTATTTTCTTTGAACACATTCTCAGGGCTGTTCTCTCCTATTCCAGGATCAAATCTTGGACAGAGCCATAGGTTTCTCTATGCTTGATGAGTATTAATGTATACACCCACTTTTTCAGGTATTAAAATGTCCAAAATAATCAAATATATTCTTGTTCATATCATTTAAATTGTCTCTACTCTCTTCCCTTCTATTTCTAAACTCTCAACCCCAGTGTATCCACAGTGAGATATGCCTCCGGCTGAAGGGAAAGTCTGGAGAAGGAAAGATGGAGGGAGTTCAATTTGTTTCTTTTCTCACTCCAGGGCTCAGTCTGAGGAGAAGGGAAGGGGAGAGGAGAGTTAGATGTGAAAAATCCCCTTCTGTGGCTTAGGCTGGTACCCTCCTTGACAGAATATCCAAACGCTGGGTCTTTCACTCACAGGCCTTTTTCTCTCCCAACCTTTCCTATCTCTCATTTTCTCATTTCTAGAGACCCCCAGGTACCAGGATGTTCTATATCCAAATCCAAGATTTCAGATGAAGCCTCGCCTACGTGATGGTTTAGCACTACCTTGTCAGCATCTTGCTGCTGGGGATCCTCCTTCATTTAGGTCACTTCATTACAGAGGCACCACTGTCCATTAATATGTTATTTTGTAAATTAGAAAGAGGCCAGCATTCTCTAGCCAGACGAGTCCTAAGCTGGCATAATGAACACAGGCTGGATGTCAGTATCAACTTGAACCTCTATACAGGGCACCGACTGTGGCACCAGGAACCACAGCCCTGATTCTGCCTTTCCGTAAAGGTGTTTTCAACCTCCTTGTGAGTCCAACTCTGAATCACAAGAAACTCGGATCTGTGCCAAACATGCTCCAAAAGAGCATTTTCCCCACCACGCTTCATTCTGCTGTCCTCACTCAAGTAACTCAAGCCAGCATCTCCCAGGCCTTGAGATTTTATAGCAAGTCAAATAACATCCCTTTTATTTTCCCAATTCCAGAAGATAGATGCCACTATTTCTAAGACGCATTCCTTTCCCTAAACCCTTATGACATGGTTTAAGGTGAGGGAGAAACCCATTACCCATCAAATCTCTAATGATGGAGAAGGGGGAAAGAAATAGGGCACTGATTACTCTCTTCTGACTTCTAGTCATTTCAATTTCCTCCTATATTGAGACCAGAAGCTCTAGGGTTGATGAAATATGGTTTCTTGATTTATAGTATTATAACAAATCCTATTGAAAACTGGCCCCTGCTCTTCTCAGCTTTGGGTAAGGCTATAAAGGCAGAAATTCCCTAAATTCTTTTTCTTACTGAATTCCATCCTGTTCTTACAATGTTTTGGCAGAGATTGCTGTCTCACTTTTGAATCAAAAAACCTGGTTTAAAAAACAATATCTAGTAAAATTCTTTGAAAGAGAACATAAATGGGACAGAATTGGTCAAGACAAAGATAAAACAACAAAAGTTAGTTAGCCAATAGACGACATACAGAGAGGTCAGCCAAGGCAAAGAAAAGCAGGTGAGAAAATTATGGTCTATAAGGTAGATGGAGTAATTCACCATAAATAATGTTAGGGTGTCTAACTTTTGGCACTGAGTTTATTATGGAGAGTAACGACTCTACATTTCTATAATAATCTACTTCCTGTCTATACAAAGGGGTGTTGTACACAGCCAAAACCAAAATCAGAGCCAAGCTATTATTAAAATGAGGACATTGTTGTTAGGGTCATCACCAAAGTAACAAATTAAAAATTAATGCATTCTGAAGACTAAATAGAAAAATCATACAAAAGTTATTGTACAACTCTTATTAATGTCACATTTTAAATGTATGACATATTATTTTCCAGCCGATCAAGGGCCGCCTAGTGAATGCCACTCTAAGCATCATCCAAACCTAAGTTCTAGCTAGAGGAACATTGTGTTATAAGTTTGTCCAAGGTCACATTTCAGAGGTGGAGAGCTTTGGTATATTTTACTGGAACATACATTATGTGCTGAATTCATAAAGAAAAAACGTTTGAAATTGTTACCAGCAATTTAATATTCCTCCATGAGGACATCATTCCTATAATGAAAAATAAGGTGTATTCTACTGTTCTCCTAATAATTTTATGTGGTTTTTATGTGCAGAGTTCCAACTTAATATGCATTAGGTAGCATGCTTTAAGTATTTAAATATGCATTCACCAAAGCATGTGTTTGAAAATGCCAGCCCGTGTGAAAGCTCATTCAGTAGAAACTAATGGTGTCCAGCAGAGAATAGAACTAATTGAATTCTGTAATGTAGCCGGTGACATGATTTTCAGAGTGTGATATTCGCAAACAAAGTGATTTATTATCTGCAATGTCAACAGAGATCACCTGAAAGAGGACTTAAATCTTCTTTCATCAAAGTGCTTTCTGTTTAACTGCTAATGGAAAATAGGTATGCTCTAGTGCTTTTGACATAAATATTTTGAGTGACAATTTTCCTTCTAGCTTTTATTTTGTTCCTAACATGTAAGTTATTGTTGAATTATAGTGATATCATACAGTAAGCAGTGAAATCATACAGTAAGAAAGACAAATATCTTACCTTATTGGTAGATTTGTAGATATTTCATGATATTGGAAGAATCTAGAGACCAAAACTCTATCCAGACTCTCACTTCCTCATGTAGCTTCTCTTACCCATGAAAGTTTTACATTTTACTTAATGGAAATATTTATATCTGCACTATGCCATTCAAACAAGCAGATAAGACCAAAACCAAACTAAATAAAGATATACTTAAGTTAGTGCCTACTGCTTAGATAGTAAATCATTGTGCAAACAAAATAATTTCTACAACCATTTAGCAAATATCTATACTAGAGGCCCGGTGCATGAAAATTCATGCACTAGAGGAGGGGTCCCTCAGCTTGGCCTGCCCCCTCTCACAGTCCGGAAGCCCTCAGGGGCTGAGGTGACTCAGTGATGCGGGCAGTGCAAGCCTCTGCCGGCCCTGGACGTCTGGGCAGCTGACAGCTGAGGCTTGCCTGCACCTTGGGCCGGCCCTGGGAGGCTGGGGGTCTGAGGGAACTGGGGGGCTTCAGAGGCAGGTTTGTGGCAAGGCCTACCATCCTGGTGGGGCTGAGGGAACTGGGCGCCACAATCTTGTGCCTGTGGGTGCTGCCATCTTTGAGGACATGGTAGTCAATTAGCATATTCCATCCTTATTGGCTGTGGGCACCACCATCTTTGCGATGCTGTGAGAGTCAATTAGCATATTCCCTCTTTATTAGATAGGATATATATATACACACATATACATATATATATATACATATATGTATGTGTACATATATGTCATTTGCAACATGTCGAGTTTGAGATTTTACCCAAGTTACAAGCTAACGTGTTAGCCTGCCTCAGTTACACAGTTGCTGATACAAGACTCACATGATCACATAGCCAGGCAGCTAACCTTATATTGAATTGCTCCCTAACCATTCTGTATCTTGTTTTATGCCTGCCACTCATATTATGCCTTATATACTACGTAGTATATGTTTCCTTTTCTAGAAGAGATACCAGAAGGATGACATGTCATTATACTTTTTATTGTATATTTATTACACTCTACCAACCAATATTTTAATGGTTATATACCAGGCTCTATGCTTGATATTGAGGCATTTATAATCTAACAAGGAGTTATCTATGCAAATATTATAATGAAATGAAATGCAGTTAAGTGCTATAATGAAGACCAAGAAACATGCAGTGGCAAAAATTCATTCATTAATCAGGGTGGGCTAAATTATGCTTCAACTAGAGGCCCAGTATACAAAATTCATGCATGAGTAGGGTACCTAGTGGCTGCTGGCTGCTAGCTGGAGGCTCCCTTCCCTGGCTGCCAGCTGCTGGATGGGGCTTCCCTTCATTCCATGCCACCTCCTGGTGATCAGCGTACATTATAGAAAACAATCAAACACTGGGTTGGTCGAACTCCAGAGGGGCCACTTTGCATATTAGGCTTTTATATATACTAGGGGCCAAGTGCACAAAAATTTGTGCACTTGGGGAAGGTCCCTCAGCCCAGCCTGTGCCCTCTCGCAGTCTGGGAACCCTCGGGGGATATCCACCTGCTGGCGTGCCTGGCCAGCCTGGACAAGGGACTGATGGCTGTTCACAGGCTGGCCAAGCCCCCCAGTGGGAACCCTCACCCCCATGGGGGTGTGGCCAGCCTGGGTGAGGGGTTGAAGGCTGTTTTCAGGCTGCACACAGCTCCCATTGACCCAAGGTCCCAGTGAGGCTGGCTGGAATCAGGTTTCTGGGGTTTATTTATCTTCTATAATTGAAACTTTGTTACCTTGAGCAGAGGCCTAGGCAGGCAACGGAAGCCTCCTGTTTGCTTCAGTTCTGTGGCTTCTGTAATTGAAACACTGTTGCTTGAGCAGAGGCCCACTGGCCATGGCAGGCAGTTGCAATGGAAGCCTCCTGCTTGTTCTAGATCTATGGCTGACGGCTGCCATCTTGGCTGGGTTAATTTGCATACAGACACTCTGATTGCCTGGTGGGCGTGGCTTATGTGTCTTGGAGTGACAGTCAATTTGAATATTACTATTTTATTAGAATATATATATAATAAATCTTGGTGGCTTGACACAGAGATTTAAATGTATCACTTTTCACTACACCAATGTCCATTGCTGGTTGGCAATATGAGATTTACTTGTTTCTTACTAAAGTTTTCAAAATATTTACACAACTATTGAGGCAGGCAGAAAGCTATTAAGTTTTGTACACAGAAATAACATCATTTATATTTACATTTCATTGTCCAAAGCAAGGATTTTAAAGGGACATTTTAAAGGGACAAAAACAAAACAAAAAAAAAACATAATAATGGTTAATAGCACAATTAACAATTACATGGATTGAAAAGAAAAAATTTAACTCTTCCTTTGAAATCACATTAATAATCAACTGAGAAGATAATTGAAAAATAAATTAGATAGACTACTTGTACATATTACTTACACCCACCTTCTCTCTGTATTTCTTCAGGCATTCATGGGAAGAGAATTCTTTTTGCCTAGTCATTCTCTGTGATATAAACAAAAATATGTAAACATATACATGTATGTATGCATATGCATATCTGATATGCATTCATAAAGAATTTATCTCACAGAAGATATTTAATATTCACTGTTATATTAAATTATATTTATATCAAAACATAATTTGCTCTAAAAAAGACATGAAGTTAATGAGGAAATGAGGCTGATATTAAATGATACTTGTGAATTTTATGATTTGGAGTGATTAGAGAAAAGGCTATACTAGTTTCTATGCCCCATGGTTTAAGAAGTACACCATAAGTGGGATTGGATGGGGAAAAAAATCCTATTGTTTGTAGAGACAAGGAAATGAGATGTATCTGTGATAATCACATTATATGGTGCATTTACTTGCAAACATAGTTAAGTGGGATATTATTAAGAAACTAGGGGCCCATGCATGAATTCATGCACCTTGAAAGAAACCGTGGGCCACCAGGCTACTGTGGGTACAGGGAAGGGTCTCAGCCCATCCTCCACACCCCTGCCGACCCTTCTGTCTGCTAGCAGCTGCTACTCCGATTGCCCCTCAGGAGCAGGGGGAGGTGGAGAAGCCATCAGTGGCAATCAGGGCTGGCAGCCGCTGCTCACACCCACTGAGTGATCTGGACCAGAGCTGGGTGCCAGCAGCAGGTACAAACAGTGGCTGCTGGCCCTGATCACCCTTAGGGATCAGGGGGAGGTGGAGAATCCCTGAGGGGCAATTGGAGCTGGAAACCGCCACTAGTACCCACTGATGGCAGGTGTGAGCTTTGGGCGAGACTGTGGTGTGCAGGAGCAAAGAATTTTCAGTAACCACCAGAGACTTGCCCCATGGACAGCAACCAGCATCCCACCTTGATCTGGTGCCCCTGCTCACCTGCTCCACTATCCTGGCGAGGCCCACCACATGCGCCCCCTAGTGGATAGCTCATGTCATGGCGACCAGTTCCATCATTCAGTCTATTTGCATATTAGGGTTTTATATATATAGATTGCTTTGTCAAACTATCGTATTGTTGTTTTAACTAACATAAATCAGAAACTCAAACTCAACTCCAATTAGGTAAAATAAAGCACAAAAATCAAAAGATGTTGTTCTCTCTCTCTCCACCTCTCCCTTCCAGCTCTCCGTCTCTCAACCTCCATCATTACTAGGTTCTCTCACTATCTTTGTTGACTTTACAAGTCCCCTATGTTGGAGTAACAAGGGCAATGAGGACTTTACCTGCATTTCAGATTCAATGACCTCAGGGAAAACAAGACTCTTTTACCCAACATGGCTAGAGAACCAGCATCTCCATAAACACATGCAATTGGAGAGTGATTCTTTTCCCTGTGAATGGACATTTTCTTATTAAAAAAAAAAAGAAAAATAAACTTGAGTAAACACTAAAAGAAAGCAAATAGTAGTAGCAATAAACATCTTGGAGACATTACAAACTTTCTCTCAAAACAAATGTACATGGCCTGGTACCTAAGTGTGTGATAATTGACTATATTACTACAATTTCTTCAAATCAACTTCCCAATAGGATACAATGTTTATTAAATACTAGAGGCTCAGTGCACAAAAATCATGCTTGGGGGGGGGGAGGGTTCCCTTAGTCTGATCTGCATCCTCTCCAATCCAGGACCCCTCAGGGGATGTCTGACTTCAGGGATCTGGCCAAAACCGGCAGTCAGACATCCTCCTCACAATCTGGGACCTCTGACTTCTAACTGCTCACCTACTTGCCTAATTGATGCCTAACTGCTTTCCTGCTGGTCTGATCCCCCTAACTGTCCTCCTCTTCCAGCCTGGTCACCCCTAACTGCCGTCTCCTGCCGACCTAGTTACCCCTAACTGCCTCGGCTGAGGCCCCCGCCACCATGACTTTGTCTAGAAGGATGTCCAGATGGTTGTCCAGAAGATGTCTGGTCTAATTAGCATATTACCCTTTTGTTAGTATAGATAAGTAATAAAATATGTTAAAGCTTAAAATATATTGCTTAAAATATATTATTAAAATTGTATTGTAACTCAGCAAATATTTTTAAGTTATATAAACAAAAGATTATTTCATGAAGGAATAGTATATCTCTGAGTATCTAGTAGAATGGAAATAATAAAAAGCAAATTGACATTTAGTCAGTTTTATTGTCTTTAAGATCTCCAGAGACCACTTACCACAGCACAACTGGCTTCAGATTCATCACTGGGTCCTAGTGAACTCATTGGGTGGTGGTGTTTGATGTCACTCTCACATTCAAGAAATAACTTAAAAAATTTAAAAAAATTAGAATACAATACTAACTTTAAGGAGTATAATTTTAAATTTTTCCAAACAAGTTATTTTACCTTTTTAAAAGTTTTATCAGAGACAATACAATATATAAGAAATGTTTTAATTTATGAAAATATTTTTTTCTAAAAATAAAATTTTTACCACTTTTTCTCAATATCAGGCTGATTTAGGTAGCTAATGATAAAAATTTAATCCATTTTTAAAACTTAAGTTCCTTTTGGATGACCATCACTTTTGTTTCACTCATAGACATTAAAAGTTGTCATTATCTGATTCAAAACTAAGATCCAAGACAACTAATGTATTTGGAACCCTTTGACACAATACATTTAAACTTGGTTTTGAAAATGGAAGCAATATGAAACATCCTCTGATTACAAAGGTTGGTTCTGAATTAACTTGAAATACTTTCTGTAAATGAAATAGATTAAAGGAACATTTGTCCCTGAAAAGCAGTTGATATATTGCCTTCATTCATTTCATTCTGAGTTAGGGAACATGGCCTTATAGTCACTATTACCAACGAATTTGAAATGCCTCCACGTTTAAACATCAGTGAAGCATCACATCGTATGTTCAAATCAGATGACCGTTTGGCTAGGCAAATGTCATTTATATTTCAGAAGACATTCATGTTATAATCAAAAATGAATTAGCAGACATGGAAACTTCAAGCACCGTTTGTCATCTGGAACTCGTGTGCATTAACATGCCTTATATCTGTGACTCTGAGGAAAGCTAAGTCAACTCCAGAATTACCATAACATTCAAAACTACACAGTAATGCATTTTAAAGTGAATGTATTGGAAATTGAATGCCAACTAAAAATAAATGATGGGACCATTTAAAATTAAATTACAAAAGGCTTTTTTCTTTGTCCTTTACCCTATTGTCATCCTCAGTTAGCATTGCTGTCACATGTCCACTATGTATAGCTTAGATTTAAAATGTAAAATGAGAACAAACACACATCTAATTCTACTTAAGTATTTGATAACTACATTTGTTTCTCAGAAAGGAAAGATCCAATCCTATTATAATAAAAAGCTAATATGCAAAACACCCAACAGCAGAATGACAGGAAATTATGACGTGCACTGACCACAAGGGGGCAGACTCTCAACACAGGAACTGCCCGCTGGCGGTTAGTGTACTCCCACAGGGGAAGCCTCTCCTACCTTCGCAGCAGCACTAAGAAGGTCTGACTGTTGGCTTAAGCCAGCAGTTGGACATCCCCTGAGGGCTCCCAGACTACAAGAGGGCGCAGGCCGGGCTAAGGGACCGGATTTTGTGCACCAGGCCTCTTATGTTATTATATTAACCAACTTGCATCTTCTACACAGGATGCCTTTAGTAACATACCTGGTTACTAGGTTTTATTTTTATCATTATTAATTCCAATGTACAATATTCTCTAAGTATATTTGCACTTCAATAAGATGGGGCAAAGGAAAACTAGCCCCTAATGTGTTCAAATGTGTAATGGACCAAGAGGGAACATACATTTATGGTAAAAATGAACTTATAAAGTATTTATTTTTGTCCTTCTTAATAAGCCTTAAAAAATGAACACAAAAAACTGAATTATATTTTAAGTCTAAAAGCAAATACAAACCAAACAAAAGGCAGCTGGAGATGTGTTTTGCCAATAGATTATTCTCACTTTGTGTACAGATGTGTGTCTGTGTGCCATTACACAGAAAACACTGCCAGAATAGATGAACCATTCTAATTATGCCAGGAAGGAAAGTACAAAACAAAACATAAAATCCTAACCATCAAATACATTAACTAAAACTAATTTACAGACAATTTAACTTTCTTTTATGAACTAAAGAGATAATACCCAAGCTTCCAGAAGCAGTAACCTTTTTTCTAGTTCAAAATATATTATTATATTGTTTTGTTCATGGTGTAGGATTATCATTACTTATGCATTTATGTATATTTTTTACTTATATATATGCATATTACTATAGATAATTATATGTGTATAATATAATTGCATTGTGCATTCCATGAGGACAATAATTAGGTCTGATTTTATTTCCCTTAACTGGGCATTTTTAGAATTTAACTCAAACAGTAGTACAGTCATTTGATTTTTCAGTAAGTTACTTTGATTGATATCTCAGATGACAATAATGTTTGGAGGCTATTACAAGTCTTTGGATAAAGCAGCAAATACTGTCTTAGTATTATGTCATTTCCCTTCACTTGTAATTTAGTATCGAAGGGGTAAAATTATATATTTAAAACTGCAGTGAAAAAATTTGAGATGAATTTATTTCTTTTTTCAATCAAAGATGCCACTTACATATAACAGCAGTAATTGTTTCAGCTTTTTTTACGCAATTAGTGACATTATTATTTATGATCAGGCATTTTACACTTCAGAGTGCATGACATGTCTGAGAGTAATAGGTTTCCCGCGTTGAGAGGATTCTAATTCATCATCCATTAATTGCCTGCTTGGATCAAAGTCAAAACAATCCCCTTCTTACCTGACCAAAGCAGCATTCCTTTTGGCCTTGAACACCTGACTCTCACTTCTCTTTATAGCAAAACTTATGTCAATTGAAAAACATTCACCATAAAAATCGAGTGAGGAAATAAAATATGTTGAAATTATTTTTATTAATGTCATTGTTACCACCAATTTCAGGGTTGGAAGGCATTACAAAGCACTTTCCTCACACTTTCCTCAGACATCCTAAAAGTCTTGCCTACAGAACTCAAATTAAGATTGATGTGGGCCTGAAATCACATCAAGTAATGAAAAGTAAAGGGTAATACTTAGAAAAAGAATTTTTCTGTGACAAATTCCACAAGTTCCAACTCTGTCACCATGTCTGTCAAAATCCAATGTCTTTGTGTTTTATACATCAAAAGAAGATTTTCCCCCCTTTGGTTTTTGTTTGTGGGTTACCTGAAAGTGAATTTTGACAATTTTGAAATATTTTGTTTTCAACTAAAAATCTCAAATTGAGGAGTGTTTGAGGCATAAAACGAATTAAATTAAAAGGCATAGTCTCTAGAAAAGTATAAAAGAAGTTCAACAGATTGTTTGTATGGCTGTCTTCAACAAAGTTGATTTCAGTGTAACATTTGCCCATAGTTCTCTCTCTGCTCAATTGTTTTCTCTTCTGTCACTATGTCTCTGCTGAGATAACAAAGGCCTTCATCAAGTCTCCAGAGTTCTTAAGACTCCTCAAGTCCATAACATGTCAGTTGGGTCAGCATTTCTAAGATTATGAAGACCTCTCACTCTGGGCTCCCAATAGTTTTTTACAAAAATATTCATCTTTTATTCCATGCCCAAGGCTTTTCTCTGCTTTTTTTGCCTCACTGGAAGGCATTTGTCAAGCGTACTCAGTTTAGATTATTTGGGCTACCATATCTGCATTTTATATTTCACTAGATGCCCAGCGCACATAATTGTGTGAGACCCAGACCCGTAGGACCCCAGACCCACCCTGTGCGAGGTGCAGGCCCGCCTCTGCTGTGCCAGCCCTGCCTGGCCATACTAGCCACCAGTCCCTGCCCCATAAGAGGAGCTCCATGCACCTCCTAGTGACCTGTTGTTCGGTTGTTCCACCATATGACGTCACAACCACAGACCTTTTATGATATAAACTAGAGGCCCGGTGCACAAAAATTTGTGCACTTTGTGGGGTCCCTCAGCCCAACCTGTGCCCTCTCACAGTCTGGAACCCCTTGGGGGATGTCCACCTACTGGCTTAGGCCTGCTCCCTGGGGATTGGCTTAAGCTGGCAGTCTGACAGCCCTCTGGCAGTCTGGAAGCCCTCAGGGGATGTCCACTTGCCAGTGGGGAGCAGGCCTAAGCTGTAGTCAGACATCCTTAGCTCTGCTGAGGAGGCGGGAGAGGCACCCACCACCACTGCTGTGCTGGCAGCCGTCACCTGGCTTGTGGCTGAGCAGAGCTCCCCCTATGGGAGCACACTGACCACCAGGGGGCAGCTCCTGCATTGAGCATCTGCCCCCTGGTGGTCAGTGTGTATCATAGTGACCAGTCATTCCCAGTTGTTCTGCTGTTAGGGTCAATTTGCATATTACCCTTTTATTATATAGGATAAGGAATAAGCCAGGCACAAAAGTAGTTTATTTATTATTAATAGACTATTTTAGATTTCTAGTGTTATTTTATGCAAGATGGCCACTTGACGCCCCTCAAATCATCTGGCATGATCACTTGGCATGTTGACACAGACCTGGGCACTTATTTTGAGGCTCAGTCTACAAGCTTAAATGTATTACTGTTCTTGTGTTCATGGTGATATAATGACTTCTGCAAAAAAAGTGAGCACTCAAAAGCCAGTGAGTCTGTACTGATACACTAGATGGAGTGCTCACGGGAGCTTGCTGTCTTTGCTGACCCTCATTTACAAAATGATTCTCTTGAACAAAGATGACTTACTAAAATAGAGGTCAGCAAACCAAACTACAGCATATGGGCCCAAACTGGCTTGGGCTTATTTTTGTATAGCTTCTGAGATACGAATATTTTTTACACTTGCAAAGGGAAGTGTAAAGGAAAAAAAAAAAACAATGTGAAGCAGAGATTGTTAGTGGCTTGAAAAATAAATATTTACTTCATCTTTTTTAAAAATATATTTTTTATTGTTTCAGAGAGGAAGGGAGATGGCAAGAGAGATAGAAACGTTAATGATGAGAGAGAATCTTCTGCATGGCCGCACTGGCGATCAAGCCCACAACCTGGGCATGTGCCCTGACTGGAAATCCAACCATGACTTCTTGGTTCATAGGTTGATGCTCGCCAATGAGCCATGCCTGCTGGGCTACTCTGTCTTTTTTATAGAAAAGATTTGCCCACTTTTGTCTTAAAAAAATGACAGGATCCAAAAGTAATGGAAGGGAGATGGAGTCATCATAGCAGACTACATCAGTTCTTTAATTATACAGAAGACATTTAGCCATGAAAAATCTTCCTGATGTTGGAGCTCAGTTCTTGAGTTCTGCAAAGAAAGAATTTAGAGCAAGAATTCTAACTCAATAAATTTACTTAGAGAGTCACAAAGGCAGAAGAAGTGAACTAGCTGGGCTGGGTGGATTCAAGAAACAAGTTATAAGAAAAAAAAAAAAAGGGAACCCTTGGAAATTAGGAGAAAGAAAACAAAGGTATGTACCTGAGAAAGAAA
>PVJC01017334.1:0-32590 GCA_004026665.1 Murina feae
CCAGGCCCGAATATGGGCATGAGAGTTACCCCAGACTTCCTGTCTGACATGGACACTGGAAGGTCAACAGGAGTGAGAGGCCACAGTCTGTGATTTCAGCTTCCTGTCTGAGGCCTGCCTCCTCCCAGGACACGGACCCTGGGAGGCCTCATTCTCCAAATAAGACCCCACTCTCCTCCCAGATGTCTTGCCTTCCCTTCAGGATGCAGGGAGGTGCACATTGTTTCAAGAGACCCTGTTCTTCTCTCACAGGGAATTGCTGGGAGAGCAGAGAAGGGGACGTCCTGTACCTTAGTCTGAGCCACTAAACTTGACCCAACCACATAGAGGAAGGAGAGCTGACCTCACACCGTGAGGGGACAGGATGTGGATGTAGCTGGACTCTCCAAAGCGTGCAGAGGGAGGCCCAGTGACGACGCTCACTCCTCTGCAGTGCAGTGACCAGCCCGTGGCCTCCGTGGTGGCCTTGGTGACGACTCACTTCCCTGCAGTGCAGTGACCAGCCCGTGGCCTCCGTGGTGGCCTTGGTGACAGTGCTCACTTCCCTGCAGTGCAGTGATCAGCCCGTGGCCTCCGTGGTGGCATCTGTGACAATGCTCACTTCCCTGCAGTGCAGTGACCAGCCCATGGCCTCCGTGGTGGCCTTGGTGACAGTGCTCACTTCCCTGCAGTGCAGTGACCAGCCCGTGGCCTCCGTGGTGCATTTCTAGTCTTGCCCACAGATGCTGAACAGAGCTAGTCACCTTAGAAGTAAAAGAAGGGAGCAAGGTGTTCAAGAAGGCTGCCTGCCTCAGGCTGGGTTAGGACTGAACGTCAGAGAACAGGTTGTTAGGAGTTCAGGACCTTCGTGGAGCTGCCCTCAGCCCCTTCCCGAGTGAGTGGCAGGAAGGCCCTGTGCTCCTCAGAGTCTCCACAACAGAGCCTGCGCCGGTTCCTGGCCGGGCTGGGGCAGAGGCTCCCGGAGTGAAGCCTGGGATGGCTGCCAGGTGGTGGCTCTGCAGTGGGAACGCAGCAGCATCATGTGCACGTAGGTCCTCATTTTCCTTTGGGAAGAACAGTGACATGGTGACAGGTTATTTGAGAGCATCATTTCATGTCTCCAAATAAAGTGAACATTAGAATCTTAAGAATTTTGACTAGTAATTCTTTCAAAGGAAATACACCCAGTGTCCACTTGCACATTCTGTTAGAAATTCAGTGCGGCTTCTCTGGCAACTCCGAAGACGTGCGCATTGAGGAATCCTCCTGGCTTAGCACCCACAGGCCGCCAGCGGCTCTCCCGGAGGTTCTGCAGGTGGCGTTGGGTTTGGCACGTATACGCGCCGTGCCGAGGAGCAGGGCCCCAATCCTCCAGGCCGTGCAATTGCAGGGAGGAGGCGAGAGTTTCTGGACAACGGTGCTGCCTGTCTTGGTGGCTCACCCATGTCAGAGGCCCTGCGGCTGGAATGCCAGAGTGAGTGTGCATCCCGGGGGTGGCACTTAGCAAAAGTGGGGCCAGGCTTCAGCTGGAGGATTGTGGACCAGAGTGGGATGCCCCAAAGGACCAAGGAGCAGGGCCGAGGGCCACGGAGTGTCCTCGGGAAGACGGAGGGGTGATGTGGGCTCACTCTCAGTAACAGACCGTAGCACAGCTGTCCCGCATCCTCAGGCTTCACATCCATGCGTTTCACATCTGCAGATTTAATCAACTGAGGACTGAGAATATTCAGGGGGAAGAAGCCCAGAAAGTTCCCAAAAGCAGACCGTGAATTAGCCATGCACTGAGCACTACCCTGATTCCACGCAAATGGAGAGTCACATGTGGGCACACCCCGCTATAGGCTGTGTGCCAATACAGGTTATATGCAAATGCTGCACTGTTTCATATAGGGGACCTGAGCACCTGTGGGCTTTGGTGTCCATGGGGAGTCCTGGAATTAACCCCCAGAGACCCAGGGACAACTGTACCATTTCCGTGTGGTTGCTTGGGGTGCGTGGAGCAGGTGCTTGCCCAGGTTGTCCTGAGGCGTGAAGCATGATTTCTGTGCCGGTGCACGGTGCTGTGAGGGGCCTGGGAACTAGCAAGGGCCCCACAGGCTGGAATGGGAGGCTGCAGGACCTCCCGTGGTGGTTTTGTATCCTCGGCCACATTCCCTGTCGCTCTCTCTCCTTCCATGTCTCCTACCTACCACTGTGGTGTCTCCTCATCCTCCTAGATCTGTTCTCTAATTTGGGCTTATTCACGACCTTTTGGAGCCCCCGCTCTATCTCATGACTTCCTGGTACACGTTCTTTCAAATTTAAGTTTTCTCTTCTATCTGTTTTGGTTAGAACTCCCGGGAGCGTTCTGTGCTGGGCCACTGGCTGCGCTATAGACCTATGGGCTGGGCACTGTTTGTGGCCCAACCTTGAGGTGGTGAGCAGGGGAGAGTGCCCACAGCCTGCCAGCCTCCATCAGGGAACCCAGGACTCGCTGGCGGGGAGCAGGTGCCCCAGTGATACACATGCAGTTCTTTTGCATTTGCCACATGCCTTGTAGTACTTGGTTTCTTGACCTGTGTATGAACTAATGACATTCAGATGCTTAGGAAATAAACGACCGTGAATCTTTGGATCCGTGGTACTGCTCCAGTCTCAAGTATTTCCTGGCTACACTTTACCCACATGCAAGAAGAGAGTGCTGTTTGATTGTTCTGTCTCAGCTGTGCTGACCTAGTTCATGGCACTCACTGAGCAGTAGGAACTAGCAGGCATCTCCCATTCAAAAGGAGAGGGGTTCACGGTCCTCTTGACTCTCCCGGAAACTGACAGTGTGTGTCGTTGCAGGTCGGGGGTCCTCCGCCAGTGTCGGCTCCCGTGCCCACCTTTTCTCGCTCTTCTGTCACACCTTCCAGTCAGGACATCTGCAGGTAACACCCTCTTCAGATGCTGCAGTGGCTCGTGTCACCCCAGAAGTACGCGATAATGTCCGCAGTTCTCGGTGTTTTATTCGCTTGGTCAACACTGTGCTTTGCTCTACACAGTCGGCCCCGTTCTGTGTGCTGTTTGCTCACCAAGTTACACGAGTCTCATTTCTTCACTTGTATGTCTGTTCTCTTTAAAAATCGTTTTCACTTCTGTGTTTTATCCCACTGTTCTCTGCATGCAGTTCCAGGGCAGTGTGTTCTGGGTGTTGTCACCACAGCCCCATGCAGGCTGCTGTTGTCCTGAAAGCCGCTCGGGGCCCAAGCTCTCTGGCGCCAGGGCTCACAGTGACCGTGCTCTGTGCAGACACACTGCCGGCTCCACCGAGGACCCCTGGCGGCTCCGAGTGGGCCCTGGCCTTGAAGCCTGCTCAGAGCAGCAGAGCCAGAAGGACACTCAAGTGCTCCAAGTCCCTGAGCGATGTGGGCGAGAAGGCCCAGGACTGCGTGGGAAACTTTGGCTACGTGGAAAGAACGTGCTCTGAAGGGAAGTTGATACTCTCTCAAGATCCGTGTCTCAGAATTAACAGGTTCCATCATAAACAGAAAAGAACTCTGAATTGCAAACCTCTTGGCCATTCCAAACACTCTTGTGTTTCATCCCTGTTTGCCAATCATCCCGCTGCCTCAGAGGTGGAGGGTGGCAAGGGGGGCATGCATGGCCCTCTTTTGGAAGAGAGAGCAGATGAGGAGGCTGTTTCCAGAAGCCGGCGGCTGCTCAGGTACCTGTTCTCCCTCTCACGTGGCTCGAGTGCCAGCAGCCTGCACAGGTTCCACGAGCTGGAGAGCGGGGCGGCCCACCTGCGCAGCGCCAAGTCCTCCAGCGGGCTGGCGGGCAGCGCGGGCTTCTGCTCTGACGACATGGGAGATGATGACGTCTTTGAGGACAACACGTCTGCAAGATCAAAGAGCAAGGCCCCGCGGGCACCCCTCTGCTCAGTGGAGAAGGACAGTGACCTGGATGGTTCCTCTCCCCTCTCTGAAAAATGCCCCCCCATCTCTCCCGTGTCCACGTCAGGGGATGCCTGCAGGTTGGTTTGCCAAGAACCACCATTTGCCCGTCTCTGCTCTCCACACCTGTGTAGCCTCATCTTGCTTTTAATATGTGAAGTTTCAGAAAAACCAATTAATAGGCAGTTGTAGACAATTGTGGATTAATAGTTTCTCCAGAAGAATGGAGTGTTGATACCATTTGGAAAATGGGTCCCAAGTTAGTTTCATAGATGATAAAAGGGGAAGAAGCTACACATATTAAAGGTCAAGCTGACTTTGCATAAGGAAATTGGAAGAAAGTTTTCTGGCTCCATGGTCTAGAGTTCCAGGGCTGGCTGCCCTCCCAGCCTCATTTTTACCCCTTGTCCCACCTACAGCATGATGTGCATGGGAGAGGCTGTCCTTCTTTTTAACTTGGAGGCAGCCGCCTCTGTCCAGGTCCTGATCCCACTGCCCACCTCCATCTCCTCCCATGTCAGCAACCTGGGCGGAGATAATGCCCCCAAATCTTTCAGAAAGCACTTTTTATCACCACGCTATGCCTTCCTCATCCTAACCTTCCCCAGTCGCCCTCCTGGGGGCCAGCCATTATCAGTTCTAACAATTGGATCAGAAAGAAACAGGTGAGAGCCTGGCCAGGGCCAGCCGCTCCTTCCAGGCCCGAGTCTCTGCTCCTCAGTGGCTGGGGGACTGACTCTGTTTCTCAGAGGTCTGTTTAGTTTCTCGAGGTTAGTAGCTTGATCGTGTTGCATGTACCCTGAACCTTTCGATATAATAAATGCTTTAAAGTTCCCACTTATTGCTGTGAGTGGTCCTGCAAAAAGAAATGAAACCACAGCCCCTCATAATGTCCTGAGGTCCAGGAGAGGTGCTGAGATGTCCCTGCTCACCCTGACGGAACTGTGTGGTTTGGAGGTGAGGTCAGTGATGATAGTGAAAAACAAATCCCACCGTCTTTTCAAATCACTGGTACTTTTGGAAGGCTGATTTTCTTTTACTCAGAAATTTTTTCCTAATTATTTTAACTCCTAAGTTCTGGAAGATACTGCCCGGTTGCCTTAAACGTGTCTTTCGGCAAAGTTCTTAAGTCTTACCTGAAGTGACTGCTGTGTCATTTCCTGCACCATGTCCCCTTTCGTGCCAAAGGCCACCTAGACTTCCCCGCCGGTGCAGTCAGCTGGAGGTGTTTAGTTTGCAGTAACTGTCCTTGCTTTTGTCTGTCTGTGTCTGTGCTTGTAGTTGACCCTGTGATGTTTGTTTCTGAGTGTTTTCTTGGGGGAATGGCTCTGGCACGCTGTCATCAGCCCCGCTGGTAATGCCTGGCTCTCCTGCCGCCCTAGGATCTGCCACTGCGAGGGGGACGACGAGAGCCCTCTGATCACCCCCTGCCACTGCACGGGGAGCCTGCACTTCGTGCACCAGGCCTGCCTGCAGCAGTGGATCAAGAGCTCCGACACGCGCTGCTGCGAGCTTTGCAAGTACGAGTTCATCATGGAGACCAGGCTGAAGCCGCTGAGGAAAGTAGGTGGACGGGCCGGGTGTCCATTTCTGTGCCGAGGGGCGGTGCGCACACTCGGGCTGCAGAGATCCCCGTTTCTGGCGCTGGTTCCCAAGTCCCTCCTCTCAGTCGTCACGTCTTGTTTTTCCTTCCAGCTGAGGCTGCGCGCTCACCTGTCAGTCATTTGGTCATTTCACTTTCTCTGTGTTGAGTCTGTACGCCTTGCCTCTGATTAGAACTGTAAGTTAGTGTCTCCCCTGCAGGAAGCACAGCATAACACAGTAACTTGGTCCTGTGAGAAGGGTTTTAGGTGGGAGGGTGGGCTGGGGGAGGCAGGAACCAAAGGCAGACAGGACACGGCCCTTGTCCTGGGCCACAGCCCCTCTGCCAGGAGCCTTGTCCTGCACACGCGTCCTGTAGGCATGAGGTCCGTCTGGAACAACACAAGACTTGTTCGTATCTCAGGTTTTATATGGAAGTTGAGCAGGGAGCCACATCCTCAGAGAGCAGCACAGGTCAGTGCTGGTTAGACGCTAACTCACGCCGTGGTGGAGCACACGAGGCACTCGGGAGGAAGCGTGCACTGGGCGCTGGGGCTCGGAGGGGAGTGGTAGCATCCCAGAATGTTGGGGTGTCGAAGCAGCTCTTGAGGGTCCATAGGATTTGGAGGTGAAGTGCAAGATGAGGTGAGCACTCCGGGGAGTGAGGGGCTTGAACTGAGTGTGTCTTAGGGAATAACAGGAAGTCAGGGAGTAGGGCTGGGTTAGGAGAGCAGCCAAATGAAGATGAATCGCACGTCCCAGGAAGGTCGGCTTTAGGAGTCAGGCGCAGATTTAAAGGAACTTCAGGCACCTCTGGTCCCCGGGCCCTGCTCTGCTGGAGTCTCGGGAGTCAGGCGCTTGACCAAGATCAAGGGCCTTGCAACTCTGCTCTGGCCTCTCCACACACAGCATCTGCAGAAGCTGTGAGGCTGGCACCTGCTTCCTCCTTGTTCTCTTTCTCTACCTTTATGTGTTCTCTTCTCATTCGGAAACTGACAAATGAAAAAGGCAATCTGGCTATTTGGAGTAAATTAATGCGTCCCTAGAGGCGATGGGACTGCCAGAGACTGCGTGTACCAGGAGCTCTTAGCATCGATTCAGTTGTTGCCAGAGGAGCAGAGGGGGCGCCTCCTGCATCGCCCTCCCGTGTGGTGTGACCCATCGCGGTGTGTTGTGGCGTCATCACCATCTGCTTCCCTCGCCCATGCTGGTCAGCACGCCAGGGGACTTATAGTGTGCCTCCTGGGTCTGGGCCAGCGGGCTGTGTTATCGGGACTGGAACTAGAGACCCCCTGACCAAGCACTGCTGTATGGTCTGCTGGCAGGATAAGCAGGCGGCTGCAGGTCATGGCTCCCAGCTCATCTTGACCCCAGCCTCTTGCCATGGCACAGGGAAGTGTCCACTGACAGAATACCAGTACCGGGTGCCTGATTAGAGCCAAGTGGCTTAAAGAGAATGACTTAGGGCACTGAGGGGTATTCATGTAGTTGTGGGGGAGAGGCAACTCACCCATCTCCAGTGCTCTCACCCCCACAGCCTGCACTGAGCCGGACTGACCCCTGTCTGTGTGTTGTCTCTGCAGTGGGAGAAGCTGCAGATGACAGCCAGCGAGCGCAGGAAGATCATGTGCTCGGTGACGTTCCACGTCATTGCCATCACCTGCGTGGTCTGGTCCTTGTATGTGCTCATCGACCGCACCACCGAGGAGATCAAGCAGGGACAGGCAACAGGTACATGTGGGGAGGAGAGGGCTTGGCACAGGGGCAGGCAACAGGTATGTGTGGGGAGGAGGGGACTTGGCACAGGGGCAGGCAACAGGTACGTGTGGGGAGGAGGGGGCTTGGCACAGGGGCAGGCGACAGGTGCATGTGGGGACGAGGGGCCTGGAGAGCCCAGGGGTCTCGGATGAGCGTGACTCCAGGTTGTTTGATTCCCGGGTTTCTGGAAGGGCCACCAACAGTAAGGTAAGAGCCATCCTGTTGGGCTGCCCCTCCTGCTTCTCACTGTGAGCGGTTTCTCAGGCCCAGTCAGAAGAGAGGCCATCACGGAGGGAGAGCATCTCCATGAACTGCCCCCTGGAAGGGCAGGATGAAAAGGAGGGGCCCCTCCCAGCCCTCCTGCAAGGTAGCAAGCTTTGTGAGTTAAGAATCCGTGGGTATAAGACGTTCCTGAGTTGTGTTTTACCTTTAGATCTTAAGTCCTGTCAGCGATAGGCTAACCCAGTGTTTCCCTTCCAGGAATCTTAGAGTGGCCCTTTTGGACTAAGCTGGTGGTGGTGGCCATCGGCTTTACGGGCGGACTTCTGTTTATGTACGTTCAGTGCAAGGTGTATGTGCAATTGTGGAAGAGACTCAAGGCTTACAACAGAGTAATCTATGTTCAGAACTGCCCAGAAACAAGCAAGAAGAATATTTTTGAAAAATCTGCCCTCTCGGAGCCCAACTTTGAAAATAAAGATGGGCGTGGAGTCTGCCATTCTGACACCAACTCTAGTTGCACAGAACCCGAGGACACTGGGGCAGAAATCGTCCCCGTCTGAGGGCGGGAGCGGCTTTCCTGGGCGGCCACAAATGGCGAAGGGCACTGTTGCCTGCCATCGCGTACCTTCTCCCACGTGCTGTTCGCACAGACCGCTGGCGACCGTGGTTAATGCTCCTCTTCCCTTCAGCCCTCCTTACTGGATCTCCTGGGGAGCTCACGGAGGCCGCGTGCCTGGGCACCACTTCCGTAGCAGGCCTATGGGATGGGAGGGGGCGGGGGAACGCGGAGCCCGTGACGCCAGCGGGGAGCTGGCGTGGTCATGAGCAGAATGAGAGAATAACATGTCAGGCCTGAGGAGGCGCAGGAGCAGGGTGGCACCGGGCCCTGAGGTGCAGCTCGCCCAGCTGGCAGCAGGCCCAGCCTGGCCTTCAGCACTCGGAGTGTCGTCACGGTGTGAGGACCCCTCCTCCCGGGAGCACCCAAGAGGTGCTCCCACTGCCCACACTGCCTGTGTCCTCCCCAGCAGGTGGCTGTGGCGCTCTGTGCATGGTGGCAGGCGAGCCACTAAACAAACAGCACTTTACAAAAGGAGAATATTTTATGTTTCCAGTAAGACTGATGTGTAAAAGAATGTCTCCTTTGGAAACCTCTTCATGACCCTGACGATCACTTCCATGTTACAGTAGATCTGAAACCCTCTCTGCCTTACGTATTCTAAGAAACCTGACATCTCCTCTGTGTCCATTAAAGGGACTTGTGACCATAAAGCAGGACAACAGGTCTGACGCTTTCTCCTAACATGTAAGGGAATGAGTGGATTCTTCATGGCAACTTGAGCATAGTTCTGTGTTTTCAAGCCTGTGTTATGACAAGTCTTACAGACATTTTTTTTGTCAACACCGAAAGGAAAAGGCTTATGGGGTCTAAACGAAAGGAAAAGTGAGTAATTAAAACAAAACTGATTATTTAAAAACCATTCCTTTCCAGATAAGCCTCTCAGCCTTGTGCTGGCTTCACACTGAAGAGCAGGCACGCCCGCCTGGCCGGGGGTGCACCCCGCAGGTCTCTCCTGGGCCCCTGCGCCTCGGCCGGCTCCTGCTCCAGAGGTGCTGCCCAGGGCAGAGGCTGGCTGGGGCCGTGCCCGAGCGACTGAGCCGCGACTGCCATGGCTCACTGTGTCCCTGCCCTCAGCCACACCCGAGCCCTGGTCGCCTTAACTGGAATGAACAGTGGTCTTATCTGTTCTGTCTTCAGGGAAACTCTCCCTCCATTTTTCATACAACTAACAAAACCAAAATCACCACCATCAAATGGCTTTTGTCCCTTAAAGAGGCTACTTAAAATTCTATTTTTAAAATCAGCCCAGGGACATGGTTAACGCCAGAAGGTGAGGAGGGTCTCGGTGCAATGTGGGTTTGCCCCGGTGCTCACTTTCCCGTGACTCTGCCTCCCAGTGCCCACCTCCTGGGGCGGGGGATGGGGGTGTGTGCCCTAGGGCTTTGAGCCTGACAGGCTCACAGATGATTCCTCTGCTTTCCAGAGGAAAGCCAGGAGAAGGCCGCAGGGGGTCAGCTCTGGAGCGCGCCTGGAGCAGACTACCCTCTGCCACCTCCTTCCCCCGGGATCCAGCTCAGTGGGCTCTGATCTGAGGAGCAGCTCTGCCTGGCCTTCCTCGCTTGGGCAGCCAGGGCTGCCGCCAAGCCCTGCACATGGGTCAGCTCTCCCTCCCTCTCACTGCCTCCCAGGCCCATGTTCACTGTGCCCCAAAGTGCAATTACCCACCCCCTCAGCCTGGGACCAGGCAGACCATTCACTCAGGGTTGCTGAATCCTGGTCACCCCCTGCTGCCCTTAGGAGTGGCCTCGCCATGGCCATCTCTGTCCCCCTCTGACCGCGGATGAGTGTCAGGGGAAGGCTGGGGTAGGTTTTAAAGCAGGGTCCTGCCCTCTCCCCCGATGGAACCGCTTATGCTGAACTTGAAAAGTACAGAGACTTCCCTCCAAGGGTAAGTGTGCTTCAGCCCCAGCAGGCTGCTGGGCAGCCTCCCCATGAGCTGGCTGGCACCCGTTATGACAGGGCAGGGAGGCGCCCTGTGACCACCACTGGTGTTGCTCTCACGCTCAACAGGGGTTTTTGTGAAGCCTCCTGCTGCTTTTCAAGAAGGCCTGCCACCCTCTCTCTCATCCCCTGCCACCAGGGACCCCGAGCCCTTCTGCCTGGGAGTCTGCCCATGTCCTCTCCTCTCCCAGCGGACACACAGGTGCTCCCTCGCCCTCTTGGCCTGCAGGTCTCCTTGAGCCTTTGTGCCCCCTCAGTCCCAGCTCTGCGCTTCCCCTGCCCTGGCAGCGTGTGCTGTGCTGCCATCCAGTGGATGTTCCCTTCCGTCTCTCACTCGCCCTCTAATATTTGAGGGTTAATCCCTGGTTTCCCCTCCTTTGCACCTGGCTTTACTGGGAGGGAGGCATTTGGCTGAACCGTACGGAAATGAGGTGAGCTTGCAGGTCTCGGGGCCAGGAGGGCTGGGACCTGTGGGCCCGCCAAGGAGCAGGTGGGCCGTTTCAGCCCTCAGGAGTCACCAGCCAGCCTTCCCTGATGTGGCCTTTATTCCCCCAAAGTTACAGCACAACTCAGGGGGTTCTGACTTCTTCGGCTGCCAGCAGTAATTGGGTTTTGTGCCCGAGTTTGAGACTTCCCTAAAAACTGTTAAAGGTCTCTTCCTACTCCAGGGCTCTAGCATGCCCTCTCCCACTTTTTTCCCCTCCAATCCACGTTTGTCAACCATGTGGGTCTAATTTTCAAACCTCAGGGGCACCCTTCCTGGCTATGGGCGTGCAGGCCGCCTGGCGGGGTTGGAGCTCCTGGGCCTGGCGAGCAGCTGCCCGGCGGGGAGGCCTGGGCACCGCAGGGCAGACACCCATGATGCTGGGGAGCTGGCCTGAGGCGGACACTTTTGAAATAGTTACCCTTTGGGTCTGATTTGAAATAGGCAGCTTCCACCTCTCGCCCAGGGAAGACCTAAACAGCTCACCACCTATTTAGATGCAATGTTTCTAGAATGTTGATTGTTAATAAAAACCAGATTTACACTGGCACGCGTGGCATAGTTTCTAAAAGGCACCTGGGGAGTTTCTCGTCCTCTGTCGAGTTTTGTATCCTTTTGTGTGTGTTCACTGTTTCTCAGTATTACCACTTGAATAATTCTCTGCGGGGCTCGTTTGTGCTGTCCTCGGGGGTGTCTAAATGCAGCAATAAAACATTTCTTAAAAAGTGTGGCCATGAAAGTGTTTTCCTGCAAGAGGTAGGGATCCTCTGGTTTGCACATCAGGGGCAGAAATCGGGCCCCTCTGGGGGAATCCTCCTCACCTGTCCCAGCGAGGGAGGCCCCTCCCCCAGGTGCTGGTGCTCAGCGGGGCGGGTCATGGGAGTGCAGACAAGCAGTTCACACCTGAACTCACCCCCCTGAGAAGCAGACTCAAGGTCAGGGTGTGCAGCAGCATGACCCTTGGAATCTCCAGTTGCTTCACCAGCCTTATTGAAACAGTTACTAAACCACAGGCCAGCCCAGTAAGAGACCAGGTGGAAGTGGTGGTGGTGGCGGGGAGGGGGTGGGAGAGTGGGGGAGTGGGATCACTGGCGGTAGCTTAGCTGCATCCCCGACTGATGGCAGTGCCCCAGTCCTCCTCCTGGAGACTTGCAGAGCTTTGCTCTCAGGCTACCTGTGGGCCTGAGTTGAAGGGGTGGCCGAGGCTGCCCTGGGCATACTGGGCAGGGAGCCAGGAGGATTCGCCCACAAGGCACCACGTGGGCTTCCGGGAGACTCGGGAGCTGAGGAGGCCACTTGGCCAAGCGTCTTCCTTCTGCAGAGGAGACCCCAGACCTGGGACTTCCTTCCAGAGGAGCACAGGCCTCAGCTGAGCCAGCCGAGCCACAGACCCCGAGCAGGTGTGCGCTTGTAGGAGGAAGGGAATGACATGCCCTGAGCTCGTGCTCAGCTGTGGTCGGCAGGAGGGTGAGGAGGTGGAGCTGAGAGGAATCAGCCTCAGGAAGGAGGTGCGGTGGGTTGCCTGGGAGGAGCCTCTGCTTTGGGGATTGGATGAATTCAGTTTGGCTGCAGAACCTCCAGCTGGGGCCTCACCGCCAGCAGGCTTCAGACCTCCAGGCCTTTCCGCCCTGACCCGGTGGCAGGTGTAGGGCTGCTGCTGCCACCTGGAGGGCTTGCAGTCCTCTGTGTCATGGGTGAGGACCAATCGCAGGCCCACCTTCTGTTTTGTAAACAACAGACTCACAGCCACGTCCATTCCTTTTATATTCAGCGGAGTTCCGCTCTAATGGCAAAGTTAAATAGTTGGGACAGGTCTGGCTTGCAAAAGCCTAAAATACATACACGTGTGGCCCTTTGTAGGAAACGTTTGGTCAGTGCATGCTGCCCCTAGAGTTGTTGGTCACAGCCCCTGTCAGAGGTGCCCTGGGCCCCCTCCAGGGCCTGTCCCTTCCCCCACCTTAGAAGTTCCTGGGAAAGAGCTGAGAGGGAAGGGCAGAGGAAGGACATGCCTTCCTGAGCTGGCAGCACCTCCAGGGTGGCAGAGCCTGCCACTGGCCTCAGAGAGCCTGCATCCCCCGTCTTCTCTCTGGAGCTGAAATGCAATGGAGGCACCAGGCAATGTCTGACGAGGTTGGAGCTCCTGGGCCTGGCGGGCAGACACCCATGATGCTGGGGAGCTGGCCTGAGGCGGACACTTGAAATAGTTACCCTTTGGGTCTGATTTGGAATAGGCAGCTTCCATCTCTCGCCCAGGGAAGACACAAGGGAGGCACAAGGTCCTGACTCCACTGGCGTGACCTGTACTCCCAGCACACCAGGTTGGGGTGGGAATCCAGCAGTTCAGGGAGCCACGCATGGGCTCCGCTCTGGCCCCTGAACCACCTCCCACCCTCTAGGTGAGGCATTGTCAGGCTGTCCCCATGACAGGGGCAGAAATAGAATATTGGGGACCAGCTAGAATTTTAAGAAATAGTAATCATGCTCTGTTAACCAGGATGGTTTTGTTCTGGTTAAAGAAGGCACATGCTAACTTAACAGGGAGCTGCACGCAGGACCTGGGCGCTCACCTGGAAATGCAGCCCATCCTCCCCATCAGGGAGCTGCCTAGTATCATGGAAAGACTAACAACTTTGTTGCAGAAACCAGAGCCACCAGCCCTTTGAAGGCCCCTAGCTTTTTGCATATCGCCAGCCCTTTGCATACCCATAGGCCTTTGCAAATCTCCAGCCTGCATTACCTGTAAACTGCCCATTTGGCATACCTTTTGCCTACTTCCCCATGTCCTTTTCCCAATGTCTTTGTCCTTTTCCCAATATAAGCAGAGGCTTATGCTGGGTGCAGAGCAGATATTTGTGGATGACCTGCTGCCCTCCCCTACTGCTGGCAGGATTGGAATAAACGCTCGTATATGAGTCAACCCTGTCTCTGCTTAATTTCAGACCATTGGTTGTCCGGTTACACCTAGGGAAGAGCTGATGTGATTATGATCCTGGCGCTGATGTAGTACAGTCTGCAGGGGCTCGGGGAGACGGGAAAAGGCAACAAGGTTAGTGTGAGAGAGTGGAGTCATCCATACCCTTTCCCATTGAAACTGTCCTGTTCTGAACTGAAGACAGTAGACGGAAGCTCTGGGCGGGGGCAGTGCTTTAATTTGTTGGTTGGTTAGTGACTGATGGTTCAAACCAACAAAGAGTTAGTCACCCAAATGTCTCTCCAGACTTCCTTTCAAAACTCCTCGGTCCATGACATCCAGTCACCTGAGAACACTGGTCCAGGGCTCTCCTCAGCCAGGAGGTGTGGGCCCTGAGGACTGTGAGTGCCCAGCACGCTCCTCAGGGAACGCCCATAGCTTTTATCCAGTTTTCAAAGGTTCCTGCTTCCCCTCCACACTCCTCGCCACTGCCCTGCGTTGGCTGGGAGACAGGCCCAGAGAGGGCACTGCTCTGAGTCAGGAGTCACCGAGGGCTCCTCTGGCCCAAGGATCTCCTCCCACCCTTGTGACTCAGTCCTGTGAGGCCCAGGCTCAAGAGACTGGAGAAGGGGGTCTCAGGGCTCATTGAGATGGAGGAAGTGAGGGAGATGTGGAGGCCGGGGCAGTGCTGCTGTGGGGGAGGAGCAAGCTGTCCTCCACCCTCCAGGCTCTTTGGCTGGTCTGACAACCATGTAGGCGTGAGACAGGTGTGCAGGAGAAAATAACCTCAATACACGCACATGCATGGAACCACATACGTGAGAGAGAGAGACACGGGTTCAGGGGAAGCTCAGAGACAGAAGGAAGTAGGGTACAAGGGTCATGGCAAGATGCCTAGTGAAGTTTGTCCTGCCCTCTAGACAGGTCCAAAGGGTTGTCTGTAATTCAAGGCCCCTCGTTCCAGTTCTTCTAGGTCAAGCATGTCAAACTCACGGCCTGTGGGCCGCATGTTTGACATGCTAGTTCTAAGTAGTTAAGGGAGGGGCAAGTTTCTCTTGAGCCTGAAGCTAAAATTGCCTTTAGCTTAAAATAAACCGCCCAGCACTGAGGTATATCTTGGGGTGACTTATTCTGAACCCCCATACTGGGTTGAGTAAGCAGCTACCTGACGGGTATCTGTTTTGTCAGAGCCCTGCCCCTCAAGTTTTCTGTTGGGAATGCTTGAGTGCAGGGTCACCTGCCGGCACGGGGGCAGTGTCTGCCCTGGGCTTTTGCTGAGCAGCGGTGTTCTCCTCTCTGGATGGGCTGAACAGCCTGCTGGGCCCTGGGAGAGCGTTAGCCGTAAGGCAGTGCTGGTAAGTCTTCGCGTTGCCCTTTGCAAGGGATCCGCTCCTGCTCCTGCCTGGAGGCTGGAAGTCCAGCAGCTGGTGCCGGGGAGGTCAGCGGGCACTGGGGCCCAGCTCACGCTGCCCAGGTGCGCCCACTGCTCCGCCCTACATGGTGTCCGTGAAACAACACACTGGTAGCAGGTTGGAAATTAATGCAACTTTTGAGTTATTTTAGAGATAGCACCGCACATGTGCCACCCCTGCTCAGGAAGACCCGGAGCGAGGTGCCCTTCCATGGAGCCAGAGGACCAGGCGCGACTAGAGCTCAAGCGCCAGACTCAGAGCAAGGTGTCGGTTGCACAGGAGGCCCCCATGTAGGAGCCCTACCATACCCTCCCATATCCGACCTAGTTCCAA
Source organism: Murina feae (assembly GCA_004026665.1). Classification (NCBI taxonomy): domain Eukaryota; kingdom Metazoa; phylum Chordata; class Mammalia; order Chiroptera; family Vespertilionidae; genus Murina; species Murina feae. The sequence continues at coordinate 15,155 of PVJC01017334.1, forward strand.
AGCTGGCCAACCTGCCCGCCAGCACCTTCATGTGCCCATTTGTCCCCTAACCCTAGAAACTCAGCCCCGACCTCAGCAGGGAGCAGACCGGTTGAGCTTCACTCTGGTCTGCATGCTGGCTGCCTAACAAATGAGCCCTCTTCTCAGGAACAGCCTGGTGCCTCAGGCCTCATCTTTCTGGGCCACCAGCGGCAAGCCCATGGGCCCTTGTGTGGTAGCATCAGCTGGCAGGAGGAGGAGGAACCCTGGAACAGAAATAGAGCTGACAGATGAGAGGATGGCCTTTAAGAGGGAAGGGAAGGCACAATGAAACGGAGGAAGATCAAACCCAGCTCAGGTGTACTGACAGTATACTGTCCTTCCTACTCCGAAAATACTCTTAAATGTGAGCCAGCCTATTCATGGGCATCAAGGTTAATGCAGAGAAAACTGATACTGCAGTAATTTTTAAAAATCTATTCCAATAATCTCTGCCTTTTTGTAGGAGTTTTTACTCCATTAACATTGGATGTAATTATTGATATGGTTGATTCTGTATCTACAATTTTATAATTTGATTTCTGTTTGTCCCGTTTTTATTTATTTTTTTAAAATATACTTTATTGATTTTTTACAGAGAGGAAGGAAGAGGGATAGAGAGTTAGAAACATCGATGAGAGAGAAACATCGATCAGCTGCCTCCTGCACACCTCCTACTAGGGATGTGCCCACAACCAAGGTACATGCCCTTGACCGGAATCGAACCTGGAACCTTTCACTGACACTCTATCCACTGAGCCAAACCAGTTAGGGCAGCTTTTTTATTATTTACATAGTTTAGAATACCACCTATTGGTTTTTAGCTATATATTATTTTTAGTGATTATAATATATCCACTTAAAATTTTGCCAATTACTTAGAATTAATATTGGGCCAGTTGATATAAAATGCAGAAACCATGTCCATGAAAAAGTCCATTTAATACCCATTGTCTTTTATGCTATCTTTATATGTATGATGTAAATGCTATGTATTTGCTTTAAAATGTCATATATTTTAAAGGAATTAAGAGTAGGAAAGTCTTTTAATTTAGTATTTACCATTTCTGATCCTCTCCCATCCTTCCTGAGGATCTGAATTTTCCATGAAGTGTCATTTCCCTTCAGCCTGTAGAATTCCCTTTAGCATTTCTTGTAATAGATATTTGCTGGCCACAGATTCTCTTAGTTTTATTTACCTGAAACTTTATTTTATTTTCATGTTTGAAGGATATTTTTGCTGATTACAGAATTCTGTGTAGGTGACTGTTTTCTTTTAATGCTTTAAAAATGCTATTCCATTGTCTTTTGGCCCAATGTTCCATTGTCTTCTGGCGAAAAGCCCAACTGTAATTAAAATTATTCATTGCATGTTGTCTGAGTCACTGCTTTCAAGATTTTCTCTTTAACACCGGTTTTGAGGAGTTTGATTCTGAAGTATGGCTTACTTTGCATTTATTCTGGTTGGGTTGGTTGGGAGGCTTTTGCCTCGATCAGAAGTGGGGACATGCGTCCCATGGGTCATGTACGGCCCACAGATCATTTGGTCTGATCTTGCCAAGCATTGGGGGTGAGTTAATTAAACATTTGACCAAATACAGCAGGCTCATTTTTAAGTTGGTAACTTCGTATGGCCTTTGAATGATGTTATAAATATCCGAATGGCCCGTGGCAGGAAAAAGGTTCCCCACTCCTGGCATAGATAGAATCACAGTGATTATAGCTTTTGTGTGAGTGTGTGTTGGGGGAGGCGGAGGGTTGAGATGTCTGAGTTGGTTGGAATGTAGCATGTGGAAGCAAACCTGTTTGAAATGCATTTTATTTTGATGACAACCAGTTCCTTACTTGGGCATGTGCTACATGCAGGAATGGAACTAAGCATAAATAGAACAGAAAATAGTCATTCCATGTCTCCAACAAGAAGCATCTGTCAGTCATCCGATTGGCTGGTGTAGAAGTACTGAGCGAGGGGGAGGGCCAAAGGCCACACCATCTCACTCTGTGGAGGAGGGGGTCCCTGCAGTGTTGCCACTTTGATCAGAATGTGGTCTTCACTCAAGACTGAAGAATAAAATAGGAATGTGCAGTGAAGCTTAGCTATGCTAGGGCCCACCCTGGGCAGCCTTTGGTGTGAAGCCAGTGAGCCTGAGGCCGGAGGACAAAATTCCTAGGAATCCTGGTGGGCTTGGGAGAGATGCCAGGAGGCCTGCACCTTGGCTGCCTCGGGGGCCTCCCCAGCTGAACAGGCTGGGGTCCGGGTGCTGAACACCTGGAACCGGCGGCCACCTGGAGTGAGATGCTCAGATGGCGACGCTGTTGGGAATCCGGTCTGGAGACAAATAGTAGTAGGGCAGCTTCTTGTTCTTGTTGCGCTCAGCGATCACACTGACGATGGCGTCCAGGTTTTTGCGGAATCGGGCCATGGCCTCCTTTACGGGTTTCTCAATGAAATGCTCCTCCGGGTACATGCCCAGGAACAGCTGAGAGCCCGGACAGACAGACAGACAGACAGGTTATGCTGCGATGCCGCAATGCTAATTGACAGACCTTGTCCCACACATGGACAGCCTCCCTTGGGAGTCACCCTCTGCCCGCTGCTGAGAACGCTGAGGCGAATGCCACCTTCCACCCGCTTTCCTGAGGAAGCCTCAGGGAGGGGGTTACAGACAGAAGGCAGACATAACTGCCCCACTCTGGGGTGGCTATAAGGACATGCAACGGTGCAGGTACATGTGGAGGCTGTTGGTCCCAGCACGGCCATGGAGATTCACTGCCTGTGCTGCCCAGCACCCTACCTGCCCGTCTGGGCTCCAGGCAGCAGGAACAGAGGGGCCAGCACTGGCCCCCTCCCCTGCCAATGGTGTGCTCATCCCCACGCTCACAGAGATGAGAACTGGACATATTAAAAAACACATGATTGGACGGTTAAAGCTAGAAAGTGTCCTATTCATGGCTGGAAAGGGTGGGAGAAGCGTCTCAGGCGGTTGATGGGATTTTGCATTTAGTCTGTGGAGGGCAGCTCAGTCTCAACATTCTTTGACCTAGAAGTTGCCTTGCGAGGGGTGTCTCCTCTGATTCCATTGAACCCGTGCAAAGACACGTATCCATAGACATTAGCAAGGGACCGAAGCATAGCAAATGCCCTGAAGTAACCACCCACGGGTCACCTGTGCAACCAGCTAATGCCCAGGTTGTGTCTGCTAAGTACCCAGCTCTGGGTCTAGGCTAAGTGACGTGTACGTGCACGGACATGTCTGGGAGCCCCAGGAAACTTAGTTGTTCCTCTGGGCAGGAGAAACCACACAAGAGAGTTTTGTCCGAAGCTGGGGCGGTGGGGGTGCTTTGTGGGAAAGGTCACCAGCGCACAGAGTCCTCCGTGTTGTCTGCCCAGCCACCCAGCCCCCTCACGTCTCAGGCCTGGGGACCTCATGAGTCCCTTCCGCCTGGAAGGTGAGGATCCAGGGGGCAGGAAGCCACCCTGAGGCTGAGTCACGAAGCCCCGCAGGTGAGGAGTGGGTGCACCTGGGGCGACCTGCCCACTAGGAGGGTACATGGCCTCACCTCATTTTCCTGGAACTGGCTCAGCGCCCACACGGCACCCAGGTGCCAGCAGGAGCGGCCTCGGTCTGGCAGTGTGTCCACAATCTGCTCAATGGTGACCACCCCCTTTGCTGTGGGCGGCGGGGCCCGCATGGTTGGGGGGGCGTTGGGGATCCAGGAGCACCAGTCATACTGCAGAGAGAGCCACAGGCAGGCAATGCTGGCGCTGCCACCCGTTTCCCACCTCCCACCTGGGCACCCGCCCATTCCACCAAGGCCCCGCAGCCAGGCTGTAGCCCCCTGGCTGAGGCTGCGGGAACACCGATTCAGCCCCGAGGCCACCTGAGGCTCACCGGGCTTCCCCTAGCTGACTGGCTGGCTGGTTGGGAGACTGCAGGTCAGTAGCAGTCAAGGTCAAGGTTACCTTGGCGATTTCCCTCCCAGAGGGCTGGCCCTGCCCTTGCCCACCTGGCCGAAGTTCACTGCCGCATGCTGGGCCGAGGCCGTGAAGATCACCACCGTCAGGTACTCTGACAGCTTCTCCCTGGTCTTGATGGACTTGGGGAAACCTGAGGCAGAGCCACGGGCCCACTAAGGCCCCACCTCCCAGGAGGGCACCCAGCCAACAGAGCCCTCTCCCCTCCCCCAGCCTTCCTTGGGCCCCCCACACCAGGGCTATCAGGGTCACAGAGAGCTCCTGAAATGTCCCCATGAGGCATCTGGGGTCTCGGGGACTGTGGCTCAGCACCAGGTGCTAAGGTGAATGTCACAGGCCTCAGAGGTGCAGGGAGGAGAGGGAAGAAGATGGGGAAGAGCTGAGCGAGTCCCTACCTGAGGCCTTCCTGCCTCGCATGCCGTACACATACACGTCCTTCACGAAGTCCTGCAGCTCCTGGTCCTCCACCACCACCTCGTCACTCTCGTAGTAGATGCCCACCACGTCAGCTGTGAACCTGCTCAGGAGAGGGCCCAGCTAGGAGTCTGCAGAGCTGGGCCTGGGCCCTGTGGCAGGACCCCATCAGGACCCTGTCCCTTACCCCTCACTGTCCAGGACATTAGGGTCACCCAACGCCCACATACCCCCTTCCTCCCTCAGTGCCCTGACAGCAAAGCCAGTCCCTGGTCCCCCAGTTGGTATGCGGGCCCTGGCTAGGTCCATCCTGCCCACTCCCACCCCTCCTTCAGGAGCCCCTCCTCCTCCAGGACCCCCTCCTCCTCCAGGATCCCCTCTTCCTCCTCCAGAGCCCCTTCCTCCTCCAGATCTCTTCCTCCTCCAGGACTTGCTCCTCCTCCAGGACCCCCTCCTCTTCCAGAGCCCCCTCTTCCTCCAGGGCCTCCCTCCTCCTCTAGGATCCCCTCCGGCCACACAGGGTTGTCCCACAGCCCAGCATGCACTCACGCCCTGATGGCTTCCCACACCAGGAGCCCGTCGTCCCGGTAGAAGTAGTAGGGAATGTCCTCCGTGCTGTCCATGCCCCGGGCCTTGATGGCCTCAGGAAAGCACATGGAGGTGTAGGTCAGGCTCTGCATGGCCTTCTGCACCATCTGCACGTGCCCACCGCCCCCTGTGGCATTGGCCTTGAGCCGGAGGAAGAGAGAGTGCCGTGAGCCGAGGCCAGTGCCCCTCTCCAGCTTCTGGCCCTGGAGCACCAGGAGTAACTAACTGTGCTCAGCTGATTGTGGCCAGGCATGCAGAGGGCCACAGCCACATCCTGTGAGGTTGGGCCAGTGAAAGGGGTTGATGGGCGGGTGTGTGGGGAGCCTGGGGCAGTTGCAGAGGAAGGGTCCGGCTCCCAGCTCCCAGCTCGCACTCCGAGGAGGGCAGCAGGGGCAGGTGGCAGATGGGGACACAGGCTGCCCAGAGTCGAAGGACTGCTCTCGGTGACCAATCTGGCTGAGAGGAAGGGGCAGAAACCAGCCCCCAGGACCTGCACAGGCTGTGGAGGGTTGTGCTGTGCTCAGGGAGGGAGAGAGAGACCTTCTGGTAGGGATCGCCCTCCTCCCAGCAGCTAAGATAGAGGCACAGGTGTTCTGAAGCATGCACATGTGCACACACACACACACATATGGAGCTGGACAGAGGCCACAGGATCTCCTGAGGAGGACTCGGGTACTGGTGCCAGACGTGGGTCCCCAGGGCTGGTTTGATTCAAGTGGAGCTGATCAGAGTGACCCCTGGCCACTGCGTGAAGCATGAGCCCGGAGCTCACAGCCATGTCCCAGCCCCTGTCACGGGCAGCCCTTGTGGGAGAGTGAGGCCAGCACAGCTGGAAGAGGGAGGAGTGGAGCCAGGGTGCTTGGGCCTGGGGACTCTGAGCCCCTGCACCCCTACATGTCTAGGTATATGAGGCAGTGCCTCTCCTTTCCAGCTCCTGCTGGTTTGACTGGGGTACTGGCGGCTCACCAGTGGGAGGTGGGAAGGAGGGAGGTCAAGGGTGAGGCTGCAGGTGAGCAGAGGGAGGAGAGAATCTGCGCTTGGTAAGGCTATAGGAGGTGTGTGGGGGGGGGATGGGCAAAACAGAGTGAGGTGCTGCCTGGGAGACTATAAGGGATCAAGACGCCACTGGGGAGGACAATGAGCTGGGAGCGCTGATGGCTGTGAAGGGCAGAGGGTGGAAGGGCTGCAGGTCCCTAGTGCATAAGAGGAGACTTGCCAGGGATGGGGAGGGGTGGGTGGAAGAGGGACAGGGAACCATGTGGGACGAGGACCTGGTGGTGCAGGCAATACACTCAAAAAGGAGTGCTGGCCCAGGCCATCTGGAAGGAGCGAGACTGGCACAGAACCTGGGCGCCCCCTCTCTGCCCGCCTCTAGTCTCCAGCCTCCACCCCCATGGGGCCTGGCCTCCTGAGAGGAAATCTGTGCGGTTTGGGGAAGTGGCTGCCACCAGCCTGGGGCTGCCCCGCGTGGGGCGGGAGGAAGTGCCCACCTTGTCGAAGAGGCCGTACTCGCAGATGAGCTGCTCGCGGGCCTTGGTGTTGATGGCGATGGTGAACCGCACGTGCGCCACCAGGAGCTGGCGGGGAGCAGAGGAGGCCTCAGAGGAGGCCGGGCAGGGCCCCTGGCCAGGCCTGCGCCCCCCGGGAGCCCCCAGGGACCCTCGGCACCCTGCCCAGTCCACCATGGAGGGTGGCACTAGGGCTCGGGGAGGAAGTGAGGTGGCCCCCTGGCCTTCACCGCCCAGGAGCAGCGGCCCTGATGCAGCGGTGACACTCGGTGATGGAGGCAGTGACGAAGGTGGAAATGGCCGACTTGTGTGTGGAGCTCCTCTCCGTATCGGGCAGTTCTAAGCTCTAAATGCGTGAACTATTTTAATGCGGCCAATGACCCCATGAGGCGGGTGCACTCTTTCATCTTCGTTATACAGATGGGGAAACTGAGGCAGGTGGGAATATTCTTAGCCTGCAGTCATCCTAACAGTCAGTGCTGACAGGGCTGCCACCTGGGCTCAGACTAGGGTCATGATGATCTCATTTGCCTCTTCAAAGGCGGTCTCACCGCCCAGGCCACTGGGGTGTCAGGCCCCAGGCCCGTGTCCTTAGGGACCAGCAGGCACTCAGCATGCATTACCGCCCCCAGGACACCTCTCCAGGATCCCTGTCTGCTGGCCTCCAAGCCAGGCCTGTGGGGAAGTCAGGCCCCTCCCTCCCTCCTGCCCCTCCACATCCAGAAACCTTCTTCCCCTCTCCTCCCCCCTCCCGGGAGGCAGTAGCTTGTTGTACCTTAAAAATGGGGTGCACGGCGGGCAGCTGGCGGTACATGGCGATGCCAAACACTTCGGACACCAGGTGGGTGCGCAGGAGGTGGGTGATGGTCTGGTGGATGTGGAAGTCGCTGGAGCGCACCCAGATTTTGGCCAGAAGCCAGTCGTATTTTGCATCCGAAGGAAGGAAAATGGGGTTTTCGTCTCCTGGGACTTGGTTGAGCTGGTACATAGAAGAGAGAAAATATGCTTAATCTTTCAATCCAAACCATAGCTCCCGGAAAGCCCGGCCGGCCAGGAAATTCCAGAGGAATCAGATTCCTTTTTCACATTAAATCTGTATTGTTGAAAAGATTCCATATCCCCTTTCTTCCCCACTGACCCCTTCTAGCGCCCCCCACCCCGGGCCTTCACCCCCCTATTGTCTGTGTCATGGTTGTGCACACATGCCTACGCGTTCTTTGGCTGATCTCTTCCCACTCCCCCTCCCCCTCTTCCCTCTGAGATCCCACACTCTGTTCCATGCTTCTATGTCTCTGGGTCTTTTTGTTCATCAGCTTATTTTGTTCATTAGATTCCACATGTGAGTGAGGTCATGTGATACTTGTCTGTCTCTGACTGGCTTATTTCCCTTAGCATAACATTCCCCAGGTCCCTCCGTGCTGTCTCCAAGGGTAAGAGATCCTTCTTTTTTTACAGCTGCGTAGTATTCCATAGTGTAAACATACCACAGCTTTTTATCCACTCATTACTGACGGGCGGTTGGGCTGTGTCCAGGCCTTAGCTGTTGTAAATTATGCTTCTCTGAGCACAGGGCTGCAGACATTCTGATTGGATTTCTTATGCAGGGACTTTTGAGTCTTGGGGGAGAGCAGGTGGCTCAGGGGGCTTTGTTTCCCATCCCAGCTACCTCGCTTACTATCTGTGGGACCCAGGGCAACTTCCTGAGCCTCCGTGAGTCCCAGTGCCATAAGGGGACAGTATCTGCTCAGCTCACAGGGCTATCGGGGGCTGTGGACAAGGGCGTGAAGGCACCAGCCTTCAGGGCTCAGGGCACATACTGGGTCTTCCACTGGCCCCCACCCCTCTTGCCTTTCCCACGGCTCACTCCTTCCTGGTTCCTGCTGCCTTTGGTCTCCTGCACTGTCCCTCCCTCCGCTCTCCCCTTAAATGCTGCTGTCCCCAGGCTCTGCCTCAGGACCTGCTCCTGGCTCCCTGCTTGCCCGACCCGCCTCTGGTTCCCAGGGCTGCGTCCCTCACGATGCAGTGTCCCAGGCCACTGTCCCTTTAGCCCAGACCTCCAGCCAGTGCCTCCCTAGCAGAGACCAGGCTGGCTTCCCTCTCCATCCAGGTGCTACTCCACACTGGGCCAAGGTGATATTTTTTCTAAAAAAGAAGTCATGTAATGCCAATTTTTAAAAAACACAGTTACCTCCTAATGCCTGAAAAGAAAGCCCCTAAGTCCCTGGTCTGGCTGCTGGTTCTCAGCTGTGCCCATGGCAGCAGTCATGGCATCATCACGCTGCTCAGCTTCAGGACCCCTCGGCATGTGTCACGCGTGCTCTCAGAGAGGACAGGCGTCTTGGAGGGGGCACATTTACCAGGACAATGAAGACTGGGGAGTGGCATTCCAGCTTCCGGAGCAGGTGCGGGTTGGGGCTGAGTGGAGCTTGACTGCTGGGTGGGCAACAGCTGCCTGCCATGCGGGGGCAGCACTCAAGGTCATACTAAAGGTTTTGGAAGACAATTTCCCTGCTTCTTTCTCAAAAGCAGCAGTGTCCAATAGATAGATAATGCAAGCCACAAACAGAACTTTAAGTTTTCAGGCAACCACCGCAGTAAAAGAAGAAGCAGGTGAAGTTTATGTTAATAAGATTTTATTTTACCTAATATATCTAAAATATTGTCATTCAACATAAAACTAATATAAAATTACTAATGAGGTATTTACTTTCTTTATATGGGTAATATATTTTATTATTGTTAGTATGGAGCAAAGCTAATGTTTTTGAGGAGTACATTTATTGACACCTTGCTAAATTAACTTACTAATTATATTAGCTTTTTAAAAAATTAGAGTCTCTTAGGTCCTCTAAGTCCAAAAAATATAGTCAGTCTTCCCTGGGTTTTGGTTTTTTTTACATGTTAATTATTTTATTTTCTTGTTTATCACATCCAGGATAATGTTAAATAGCAATGGTGATGTCAGCATTCTTGTGTGTGTTTTTTTAATTTTTATTGAATTTATTGGGGTGGCATTGGTTAACGAAATTAGCCAATAGGTTTCAGGCATATAATTCTGCAGTGCATCATCCGTATATTGTAACGTGTGTTCACCACCCCAAGTCAAGTCTCCTTCCATCACCCTTTGTCCCCTCTACCCTCTCCTGCCTCCCTTCAGCCCCTCTGGCAATCACTATGCTGCTGTGTGTCTATGAGTTGTTGGTTTTTGCCTAATCCCCTCAACTTTTTTCACTCAACTCCCTCCCCTCTGGCAGCTGGCAGTCTGTCGTCTGTATCTATTTCCGTCAGTGTACCTGCTTTGTTCATTAAGCATTCTTGTTTCTGATTTTAATGAATGATATTTCCTGACTTCATCACATGGAGGTAATTTCTTTCTGGTATTATTTTAATTTTAGCTGTGTTATTCCATTTCCTTTCCGTTTCAGTTGGTACAACCAGAATAGTTTCCGTGTAGGTGTGGTGAATTAGGCTGATGATACAGAGGCATCTGGAACACACTCGCTTGGTTTGACAAATGCGTTAATGTCTGACACTGCTGCGTTTGCTCTTCATTGTTAGCATGAAACACCCTTGTCGGAGTCTCTTAAACCTGCATCTGTCACTCGGACGCCCTCGGCTCCTCTGGGCCTGCCCGCTGCAGCAGGTCTTGCCAGCCTCACAGCACGGCCTGGGGCCACGTGCCCTCGGGAGCTCTGGCCACTCTGTCTAACGGTGCCTGCAACTCAGCCTCATCACACGGCTTCTCGCCCGTCCAGACGCTTAACCAGCTTTCTAGATGCGTAGGTGGAAATTGGCCTAATTTCTACAACTTCTTCTGGAAATTTGTGTTTTGCTTGGTTTTTATCCATTTCCTCCAGGTTTTCAAGTTTATTGCCACATCATTACTCTTTCAAAAAATCTGTGATCATCTTTCTCTTCCATCCAATCTTTTATATTTTTGCTCTTATTCTTTCATTAGCCTCATGGGGGGCTTTTTTCCAGAACCAAATTTTGAATGTGTTACTGTCTGGCCTTCATTTGCATGGTCTTTATAGTTTGCAAAGTCTCCATTGTTGGGAGCGGGAAGAGATTCAGGAACATTCCATGACTTGCCCAAGGTCCATGGCCTGTAAGCAAGTGGCAGAGCTGGGCCTCAAGCCAGGCCCCAATCCAGGCTACCCGAGGGCCCTGGAGCACCGGCTATGTCGGGGCGCAGTGGGAGTGGCCCCTCCTTGCTCTCCCGACTGCTGACTCCCGGTATATCACCGGTCCCTTGCCGCATGCACAGCGCTTGTCTCTGGCGGCTGGAATGCTCCCACAAGGAACGTGCCCTGGGATTAGGGGGCAGGGGAGCACTGACTTGGAGCCAGAAGGCCTGGCATGAGTCCCAGCTTTGCTTCTGACTGTGCGCACCTGTGCCTCAGTTTCCCTCTCTGAGGTGAACGGTCCCTAGCAATAGTGTCTGCCTACCTTGCAGGGGTGTAGTGAGGATTACATGATAGAGACAGGTCCTTCCTGGAACATGGTGGCTACATGTTTCAGCACGCAGGATTGTTAAGATGGCAGCGGTGCGCATACTGCATTGTGTGACGCCTTTCTCCCACCCAGGTCTGGGCAACATGTGTTTTACAATCAAATATATTAATATTCCTGCTGTGATGTGAATTTCACATTGAAAGGGACAAAGCCTGTGATAGCCTCTCCTATTGGTTCAGAGCGAGTTTTGCTACCAAGGAATTTGCTGCCCATTTTTGAACAGCCTGGTAGTGTCAGAGCTTTTTAGATTTCAGGATTGAGGGGAAGGGGTTGCGGACCACGTGGGTCAACCCTTAGGGGCAGTCTTGGCACATGGTTAGCACCAGGCAAAATCAGTGGCTATGGTGTCTCGAGCCCCAGTGTCAGGCTTGGGGTTCGCTTAAAGTGCTGTTTGCTGAATGCCTGTTGGCCCGTCCACCACGGGCCCTGGGCAGCCACCCCCAGGGTCTCTGCCAGGTTCCACCTGCTCTTGTTTCCTGCTGCCTGGACACCAACTCGCAGTGTCACAGATCCTGGTGCTGTGAGGAGGCAGAGGGCAGCCAGGAAGGGGAGGGATGAAACTCTGCCCCACCCGCCTCCCTAAGAGGCCCCCAGGCCTGCATGGCTCCTGGCCCAGGCTCCATGCTGCCTCTGGGGCTCAGTGTCCCGCTCACATCACAGCTTCCCCTGCCTGGCCCCTGTTGACATTGTGATTTGGGGCCCCTGCCCAGGGCTGGGGTGTGTTATCAGGGCAGGTGTTCTGCAGACAGCTCATCGTGCCAGGGTCTCCGGGAGAGAGCCCTCCCTGCCCCGTGGACAGCGCTCCCCACCCCTGGCAGGAAGCCCTGGCGCTTGTTTGCCGCCTGCCTGGCAGAGCTTTCTGCCTCCCCCTCAGGAGATGCAGGCAGAGCTGCCCCTGCTCCTGGAGGCTCAAGTGAGCCACCCAGGATGCCTCTCTGAGCCCTGTCTGCTGAGGGGGAAGCCCCAGGAAAGGAGCGGAGAGCCTACCTGGATGGCGATGGGGACTATCTTGTTGACCAGGTTCTTGTACAGCAAGCAGATGGGAGCGGCCAGGAACTGCAGTGTGCAGGGGTCTGTCTTGTTGGCATCGATGCCGTCCAGCAGCTCGAAGTCCACGATGAAGATGTTCCCTTGCTGCAGGAAGCGAGAGAAAATGGGTCCGAATCAGTGTCGGCCAGAGAAGGGCCCTGGAATGAGGCCTGGAGGGAGGGACGGCAGCTCCAGGGGCCCCTCGCTCAGCGGAGCTGAGGTTTGTGGTTCCTTGTGCCCAGCTCAGAGGCTGCATCACAAGGTGAGGGAGTGGCAGTGCCCGTCTGCATTTGCTGTACTGAAGTCTCCTGCTCCTTAAGGAAGACGTGGAAAAGCCACACAGGGGGGCAGTTTAATAAGAAAGCAGATAGCGTTTAGATGAAATCAGTGAGTCCAATAGCAGAGTGTCCCTGCAGGATTCCAGGTACATCAAATTCAGACCCAGGCAAACGCCACTCCCGGTCACCCTCGGGGGAGAGCAGGAGAGGGAGTGTGTCTTTGGGGGTGGGAGGTTTTGCAGGGCATCTGCAGGGGTGGGGTCTAAAGAGGCAGGGCAGGGGTCTACGGGTTAAGACAGGGCCTTTGCCTGGGGTGCTCTCCTGGGGCCCGGGGGAGCTGCAGGGGCTGGGGTCTACCGAAGTGGGGGCTCAGTGACCTTGTCGGAGCTGGTGGCACTGACTGGCTGGCGCTCCTAATGGGCACCCTTTTCTGTAGTCACTCTGCTTCATTGCAGAAAAATGTGCCTGAGGCTTGGGGGAGGCAGAAAACTGCCCTTCCCAGACCGTGCTTCGTCCCCTAAGCGATCCCCCCTGAGTGTCCCGGATTCCTTAGCATGGGCGAGGTCAGGCAGGCCAGAACTTGGAGTCTGGGTAGAGGGCAGGCAGCTCTTAAGCCTTCCTTACGTGTGTGTGTCTGTGTGTGCGTGTGCATGTGTGTGTGTTTCAGGTGTACAGCATAGTGGTTAGACATTGGTTTAACTTACGAAGTGATCCTGGGATAAGTCTAGGACCACCTGACACCACAGTTATTACAATAGTATCGACGGCGTTCCCTGTGTGGCACCTCACATCGCAGGACTGCCCTGTAATGGCCTTCCTCGTTTCCAGTGAGTGATGGAGTGGGCAGTGGGGAAGGGGGTCGGGTCAACAGGAGCTTAGGGAAGTGTGTGTCCACGACTCCGCCCGCAGAGGTCGCGATGGCCACTGCACAGGCCTTCACAAACCCTGGCTGAGGGGCACCCAGGACCCGAGAGCTCAGAGCCCAGCTACCATCTTCCTCCTCTGTGAACACGAAGGCCTCGCTGCCGTGTGGCACCAGCGATGAGCTCTGAGCATCTGCTGTGATGTATGTGGGGCAGGAGTGGGACAGGGTCGGGGGTCATACACTTAGCCAACCAGGGCAGAGGGGTATTCCAGAAGAGTGTGTGGCAGGACTCCTGGGGATCCCTGGAGAAGACGGTGGAGACAGGGGGGCTGGTGGGTCACAGGGCTGTGTGGCCTCCAGTGATGGGCTGGACAAGGCCTTTGAGAGCAGATGTGACCATCAGGGAGTCCTACACAGGGCACGGCTGCCAATAAAATCATGAGAGGACCCAGGTTAGTTAATGTGATGGGAGCCAGGAGGCCTGGGAGCCAGGAGGCCTGGGACTTGGGCCTGCGAAGGGGTGTTCCTCTGTTATCCTGAGCTGCCTCCTCTCCTTGGGCTTCAGTGGCTCCTTCTGGAAGGCGAGGGAGCTGCCCGGTGTCCCAGCTCCACCTTCTAGGATGCCACTGGGGACATGGGTGCTCTTGCCCATCCCATGCTCTGTCCTCCCTGTTTGGTCAGCGTCCTTGTCTGGGCCTCAGTGATTGCTTCAGGGGTTTGAGAATCGTGCTGTGGGCGACGGGGTGGCTTGTGTGAATGCCTCCAGTCAGTGGTGGACACTCAGCTTCAGGACCGAACCACAGCTGAGTGTCCAGACCATCGCTCAAAGGAAAGATGGCCATGTGACAAAAATGAGTGTAGCCCACCTGCCCCGGAGATGGCAGGGGCCTAGAACAGAGGCTGTCCCCTGCGGGGTGCCAGGTGCGCAGAAGGCTGCTCAGCGCCTCCCAGTTCTGGATTCTCTGCCTTTCGAGGTCCTGAGATTCTCTGATGTGAAGTTTGACACCTACAGCACTGGCTCAAGTTAACATGCCCAGCAATTGATCTACAGGGGGCGCTGCTTTGTGCTGCCTGCATGGGGTGTAGGTTATTGTTAGTCACCCATGTGACCAGGTAGTGTCCAGGGGCCGGGCAGGTCCAGGAAGTGGGGTGGTGGGGACTGCCTGCCCTGAGCAGGGGCCTTTCCTGGGGTGCATCTGGGAAGGCAGTTCTCCAGAGGCAGGTGGGCAGGGTGGGGCTGGCAGATCTGTCCACAGATGGCACTAACCATCCCTCTTTGCCTGGGGCCCCTAGGCCAGCTAAGCAAGCAAGATGGGTAACGGGACACAGCAGAAGGCCGTTCCTGTGGCTCAGTCCCCAGCAAGGAAGGTGCTGACACCGAGTCCTGCCAGACCCACCATGGAGGCCGAGGCTAGGTTTGTTTTTGGAACTGAAGAGGGTGGACCCTCAGGTGAAGGCTGGGACAAGGGCTGGTGGCAGGGAGTGGGGGAGGGGTGGGAGAGAGAAGCAGATGACACCAACATTGCACATTAGAAAGTCAAAAATTCCATGTTTTCTTCTGCTGCTGGATTGTTTCTTTTACCAGTTTTCTTTGCAAGGTGGGTAACAATGTGATGCCTGGCCCATTACGGGCCCAAGTCAGAGGGAGCCCTGAATTGTTGACATTGAAGATACTGACATTATGTTCCAAGACCGGAGCATCACAGAGCCACATGCCAGTCAGTTCCTCATCCTGCGCTGGGCTAGGCAGACCCATGGCCGCCCAGGGGAAGGAAGCAGCTGCCGGGGCAGCTCTCACCCTTCGCCCAGAAGAGGGGCCTGAGGGCGATGGCCTCAGGCTGTCAGCGCTGGCCAACAGGAGGTGGTTTCTGTTGAGACAGTGTGACCAGGCCATCTAAGCTGGGCCTCTGGGCTGGGCACTGTCTGCAGCCAACTAGGTCCTACCTCGACCTCCTGCTCCAAGGTGAGCTGCCGCTCCAGGCTGCACTCCACCATCTCCGTGGTCACCGGGAGCTTCTCGGGCAACTTGGTGCAGCGCTGGATCAATACGGGGTTGCAGCCATTCAGGAACTGGTAGCCGAACATGAGGTCTTCCTGCCAGTGATTCATGACCCGCTCTGCGGAGGAGAGAAGGGAATCGTGGCACCACCTGAGATCTCAGGGGGGCAGCCTGGGCCCCCTCTCCCAGGGACTAGAGAGCTGGCTGATCCCGGGCTCTGCCTTCCCACCCCCTGCCCATCACTGGGTCAGGCCGTGGCACCTCTTTGAGCTGGCCCTTAGAAGTTTCCTGGGCACCCTTTTCTCAAGTACAAAAATAAAAATAGGGTAATGGGATTGCATTAACCTGAAAACTGCACAGCAATGGAAACAGCAGCGTGTAAAGCAGGCTACAGAATGGGAGGAAGTGTTTGCAAAGCATATGTGTATGTGTGTGTGTGTGTGTGTGTGTATCTATATATATCTATATATATCTGATGAGGGGTTAACGTACAAAATACATAAGAAACTCCTACAACTCAACAAAAGAAAACTAATAGCTCAGTTGAAAATTGGGCAAAGGACTTGGACAGACATTTCTCCAAAGAAGACAAACAAATGGCTAGCAGTGACTGGACCCATCAGGGGATCAAAACCACCTCACACCTGTCAGGACGTCTTACACAAAATGAAGCCAAACGAAAGACACAGTGAGGATGTGGAGACTGGAACCTCGCGCCCTGTTGGTGGGAATGCGGAACGTGCAGTGCAGGGGAACACAGCCCAGGGCAGGGCGGCAGCCTGGGCGAGGGGAGGCCTGCGCAGCCGGGCCTGGCAGCCCAGCCTTGCTGGGGCAGAGCGGGCGGCCCTTCCCACTGCCAGGCAGTCTCCCCAGCACCGCGAGAGGCCCATGGGCACACTCACCAGAAATAGTGTTGCTGATCTTGACGAAGATTTTTTCGAAGTCGGCGAAGTCACTCCAGGACGACTGGAACATGTGCATGAAGCGGTTGATGAAGAGGTTCTCCATCCTGCACGCAAGGCACAGCATCACTGTGAGGGCTGCGGCCTCCCGCACACCCTCACACCCTGGCTACGGAGCCTCTAGACCCCAACTGCGCCCAGGGCAGCTCCTGCGGAGAGCTCCTTGCAGAAGCCGGACCCACACTGGCACCCATGCCCATGCTCTCCCTCCTGCACCTCCCTGGCGAGAACTTGGCTGCCTGCCATGGAGGACAGTGTGCGGCGCCTCCAATCCTGGGCGTGCACGCCTCTGTCCACGCATGCATGCTTCCGTCTGCACTCATGCCTTCATTCACTCTCAGTGCAAGCTTCCAGGGACAGAGGGCAAACTGCCTATGCAGCTGCTCTACCGAGTCTCCTGGATTTGGGGGGATTAGCGGTTCAGTTGAGTTTAACCCTTGTTTACTTTCTACTGAACCCCGGCTCTGTGCCTGGTGCTGAGGAGGACAGTCTCGCAGTGCTCATTACACAGGATACAAAATAACCCAGGATGGGCGCTTGATAGAAGTGCAGGCTGTGGGCAACATGGAGGGAGCTCTGAGCCGTCCTGGGGGCTCCTGGAGGAGGCAGGTAGGGGTGGGCCTGGGAAAGGTGGAGAGGAAGGGCGGAGTTTCCCAGGCTTCCCCGCAGAATCCAAGCAAGGCACAGCAGAAGTGTGGGGGGTCTGCCCGGTGCTCACGGAGACACACTCTGCCTCAGTTTCTCTCTCTGGCACAGGCATGGCTGAGAGCAACAAGCCGGTACCTGTTCCCTCCCCTCTGGCAGTGCGCTGCCGACTCCTCCAGTGTTCAGGCTCCTCACGTGCTCGGTCTTTTGTGCGTCCTGACGCAAGCAAGGGCCTTTGCACGTGTGGTTTGCCCTGTAACACCCTGCGTCCCTCTTTCTGCTCCTGAGCGTATGGGGTGAGGATACCCTGAAGGCTCCCCCAGGTGCCCCCACTCCTCCTTCAATTTCACAGAAGCTGCCCCTTCTCCAAACCAGGTTGGCCCTGCGATGCTCTGGGCAGCACTGAAGGAGTTGCATGCGCATGCACCTGTGCAAGCACCTGCTGCCTTAGCTACAAGGCGGGTCTGCATTGCTCAGCGCTGAGCCCGGGCCCCTGGCACCAGTGAGGCCCAAGCAGCATTGAGCATGGTCTGAGGGGATGGCAGAGGCTGGGGTCATGGGACCATGCCAGGGGTGCTCCTCCAGTGGGCTCCCCTTCCCACCCCATCCCAGCAGAGCCAAGCAGAGACAGAAACCTCC
>PVJC01017335.1:0-22346 GCA_004026665.1 Murina feae
ATGAGGAGTTTGATTCAAGGTCACTGATATGGACTCATCAAGACTTACTGTCACTACCACTTGATTAACAATCACTTGATTTACAATCAAGCTTGCATATTACAATGTTTTTAACAAACGAAGTTCTATACTTTTGTTAACATAATCTTAAAACTATAGGTCTCCTAATATTAATAGATTTAACTTTTAAAGATTCTACTTGGAAAATAGATACAATAGTCATGAGTTACTAAAGAAACAACAGGATTCTAGTGTTCCTAAAATATATAGAATATATGTGTGTTTGTGTGTGTGTTTAAAAAGCCCTTTCCATATGGCTTAAAATCCTTCTTCCAGATCTGTTACATCTGGTTATCAACTCTGACCCAGGGATAGCATTTAAAAGACACCTCATCATCTGGCATTCTTTCTAGCTGTGCTCCATGGGATTTCAGGGACACTCATAGGGTAAGAACAACATGAGAGTCTGAGGCTGCCAGTTTGAGGCTCAGCTCATGACTCAAAATGCTTCTTGGAACTCATCTGTACACTCCTTTATATTAATCATGCAGATGAGTGTTCTCACCTCTAGGATTCAAAGGACTTAAAGGAAAGTGTCTTGTTTTACTTGCCCATTTCACTCTCTCAATGTCCAATTAAACAGCATGGTGTTTTGGAAAGACACTTTGAATGAATAAATCAATACATTGATAAGTTGATTTCCCTTTTCTATAAATACCCCTCTATTCCTCCCCTTAGGTATGTTTCTTGTCATCTGAGTTTCAAATTAAATGTCAAGTCCTATCCGATAGCACAGGCTCTGGCACTTCAACCAGAACGATTAGTGTCTGAAATGTTCCATTAGGCATGGCAGTGCAAAAACAAGTATGACGTTGTCCTTTCCTTTGGAAGTAGGTTGAGGGCCATGTAAATGTATTTGCTTTACATTCTATTTAATACTGGTACAGAGTACAGTGGACTTAATAACTACCATTTCTCTTTAAAATTATTATAAAGAGCAACTCCCACCAAAAGCATAAAACGTGTAATAGGAACCAGAGACATCAAAACAATTAACTAGTTTCTAGAATCACTCACATTCAACAAAAAACATTATTTCTACTTTGAAAATAGAAACAACAACAAAACAACAAAATACAGTTGGGTTTTGAGAGGGTTTTGGTCAAAAACACTTACTTCAATGACCTCAGAAGAACATTCTATGAACTTGCTACCTGCTACTTGTCTGAACACAAGTGTCATTGATCGAAGAAGGAGAGAGAGAGAGAATAACAAGAGAATAACAAGAGAACAGAGAATTTAGTTGGGATTAAGAAAACACCTATTTGATTTCAAATATTTATTATTGATGTAACTTTATTTACCTATTTGGAGCAGCATATCATTGTTTCAGTTAAATAACATCAGGCATTTAGAGGGGCCAAAGAAAAATCTAATCTTATCACCATGTGAGTTACTCTCATCACATTAATATAAGGTTTCCGTACATCTGTTTCATAATCCTCCTCCCAGGAATGACTAGCTACAGAATTTCAATGTCGTGACAGCTCTACACCAGCTGCCATTCTCACAGAGCTCTTCCTGGAAAGAGTTTAGTGAACACCCCTGAAGACTGCCTTCTTGGAAATAAGATTGGAGGCACCAGACAATGTTCATTCCCAGCAACTGAGCTGTCATGTATCCTCATGTTTAACGCGAATCTAAAAAAAACCTTCATCTTGATTTGCACTTTGATATAAACATTTACATAAAACCAAGATTTGAGGCAAAACAAAGCTTCCATAATGTGAATTATCTCAATGGATAAGATTGTTCTGTGCTTATAATTTATGTGCATGAATGACTTATATTTTAGCCATCCATACTATTCATCCAAAATAGACAACTAAGGTTTTACAAATTTCATTCAAAAAGGAATGCTATATATTCAGTTACTTTTTATTCTTCTAAATGTAAGACAATTGAAAACAATATAAATTAAATAAAAATTAAAGTTGTGAAAAAGTAAAAAATAGATATTTTGATCCCCTCCCTTAATGACCTAGAGTATTTTAAACTACTTACATTAGAATAGAAAATGAGAAAGAAATATTTAGAGGGTAAAAACAGTGATACAGCCTTGCAAATGACAATTCTTATGATAAACAGAGCAAAATATTCTGGGTGAATCTCAATGTAGCAGAGAGAATTTTTCCAAAAGACAAATATTACAAAAAGGTAAAGTTGACACAAAGTTATTGATGAGGCTCAAGTTAAAATTTTATATATGCTTTGTAGGAAAGCTACAAGAATGTAATTAAACATATTTCATTAATTAGAAAATTCTAAAAAAAACTAATGTGTTAAATATGATTGATTAGTAGTAATAGTAGTAATTGTAATAATATAGTAGTGATAGTTGTTTATTAAGCACCTACTTCATGTCTAAATATTTGAAATCAATTATATGTATTAAACAACTTACATGATATACATATGGTCAAAGATCATAATGCTTGAATGAGATGGAGCTAGAATAAGAAACTAACCGGCCTAGCTCCAGGTCTTGCACTGTTGGCCGCTATGCAATACTGTGTTCATTTATATCATTGTCATCGTTTGGAAGGTGAGAGTACAGACGAAAGATAAAGTAAGTCTTTAGAAATGTTACATTTAAAAATATGTTTTTATAATTATTTCTTAACTATTCTTACATCAGCATTGTGTAGGTTATAAGTATTTGAAAGTGGATAAAAAAGATGAGTAAGGGAAACAAAGAAGTCTAAGTTGATAATGGAACAAAAACACTAATTTCAAAACTATTTAAATGTTGTCTAAGTTAGTTTATCTTTAAAAGTTTGTAAATGGAGAGCAATTAAAGAAAAAAGAAGGAAGGAAGGAAGGAAGGAAGGAAGGAAGGAAGGAAGGAAGGAAGGAAGGAAGGAAGGAAGGAAGGAAGGAAGGGAGGAAGGAAGGAAGGAAGGAGCCTCACATACTTTTATGTAGGGCAACTACTCTCTTTAAACTGACACAGTGCTGTCCCATACAGATTATCTACCACACCTACAGTTTCTGGTTCTGGCTGTCCTAGTATCACATGAATCCACAGCCATGAGCATTGCTGTTTACATTGAGATAAACACAAGAAGATGAAGGATTCATAGGCTGAACTAAACCAATCAGATTATTTCTAGTAAGAACGTCAAGAACACAGACTATAGTCAACCAATAATGAATGCCAGACCAGTGTTGGGGTTAAGCCTGCTACCACTGAGTCATTTAAGGGTGATTATATAAGCAGAAGAAGCCTATTCTGCTGACAGAAATAGAAGAGCACAGCATATAAGCAGAGAGAGACAGAAATGGGAGACATGTAAGCTCTGGGAGACATAGATTAAGTTCAATTTCTGACAGCTTTCCAGGTTATGTAAGACCAGTCTCTGCTAATGGTGACCACTCAATCTCTGAGTCTGGGTTTCTTATAGAATAACAAACATCTACCTGGTCTTTGTTTAAGTGACTTATGAACCCTTGAAATTAACGTTGCCATTAGACCAAAATAAGAGTAGTATATCTATCTCCATTTTCTTATTAGAAGATGGTTGAACTTGGTTTAAATTTAAGTAAAAAGACTAAGAAATTGCCCTGGCAGGCATGGTTTAATGGTTAGAGGGTAAGGACACCAACTGAAAGATGGTGGGTTTAATTCCAAGTCAAAGGTACACACCTTGGTTGCAGTTTTGATCTCCTGCCCTGTTGGGGCAAGTGCAGGAAGCAACCAATCCATGCGTCTAACCTCTGCACGGTGCCAGGGTTTCAAAGAAAAATATTGTAGATCCCCATTATGAAAGTAGCTTACAATACAGTGGAGAGGATACTAATTGTAAAGTACAAAAACCACAGTAAACATTTAAATGATTTTTAAAAATTTGATAGTAATTTTTTAACATTTGCTAAGGATTAAGTTATAATTAAAATTAGATTGAGCATTTTAGAAAAATGCAAACAGTTATCTGCTAAACAGAAATAATGAATCTATCATTATTAATAATATCTTGTAAAATATACTACAAACGAACATTAAATCAAAAACAAATGTGCCTAATGATTTAATTAGTTGCTTAATGAAATATGTAGATTCAACTATATCATAAAAATTCTATTGTCAGTGGATTAAAGATTTAAATGTGAGGCTTGAAAGGATGACACTCCTAGAGGGGGAAAAAACTCTTTGACATGGGTTTTGGTAATGATTTTTTTGGAAACCACAAAACCTATAAGCAACAAAATAAAAAATAAATAAGTGGAACTGCATCAAACTAAAAGCTTCTGCACAGCACAAAAAGAAAACAAAAATCAGCAGGGTGAAAAGACAAGTGATGGGATGGAAAAAAATATTTGCAAAACATATATCTTATTAAACATTAATATCCAATATATATAAAGATTATAAGGATTAATATCCAAAATATATATAAAGAACTGATACAACTAAAAACACATACACAC
This sequence comes from Murina feae, assembly GCA_004026665.1. Lineage (NCBI taxonomy): Eukaryota > Metazoa > Chordata > Mammalia > Chiroptera > Vespertilionidae > Murina > Murina feae. Next base: position 4,489 of record PVJC01017335.1, read on the forward strand.
ACACACACACACACACACACACAACACAACACTAATAATCCAATTTTTAAAATGGGCAAATGACCGGAATAAATATTTTTCCAAAGATCAATAGTCTGGATTATTATAGCTACCTGGGGTTTTTGTGATTTCACACAAATGCAATTTTTGTTCTATCTATTTTTTTAAAAAGTCATTGGGAGAGTAAGTATTTTTAAATCTATCTTTTATGCTAAGCAATAGACAAAACAAGAAAGCTTTCTTGAAAGAATAACAATATAAATAATTGCTCTATTTTTTTTATTCTTTACTTTCTTACTTTGCTTTAGGAAAGTGATAGTTAATATAATATCACCAACAACAAGAAAACCAGATAATTTGACATAAATATATCCTTTTGTACAATGGCATATGGAACTATTTCATGAATGACCCAGGTAAAAACAAAAAGTTCTGGACTCAATAAGTAAAAACTAAGTATGCTTTTCTCTCAGGCCAGCTCGAATCAGAAAGGCATGGTCACTTTCAAAACAAAATCATGCAAACTTATGGCAGATATCCTTCCTATCAAACACATTCTTAAAATTATTTCAAATGGGAAATACTTGGTTTTCAGAGGTAGATGAGCCAATCAGAGGACGTAATTAAAACCAAATGCCGAAAAAAAAACATTCATTTAACTTTCTAATACATATAGATTGCTTACTACATGTGTGGACAGAGGAGAGGGAGGAACCATCCAGACAACTGGTGGGTTTTAAACAGGTGAATTAGGTAATTACATTGAGATATGAAAATAACCTGACCACCTCTTTTCTAGCTGGAACCGAGGAAGGTGTGGAGGAGGAGAAGGCTCCTGCTGTGTCAGGACCCTTAAGAAAAAGGCAGGTAATTTCACAAATACCTGAGAAAGAAGTTCCCCCAAAAGATCCTTTGAAAGGCCGGGAGAAAGCTTATCCATGAACATGCTAAGCACTATCACAAAGGATGTAGGCATAGGTACAGAAGTGAGCTCAGATAGCTAGAATGGCAGGAAAAGCTGGTGACTTCCATGTACCTGAGGAACACAAACTGGCATTTGTCACCAGGATCAGAGGTAACAGCGGTGTGAGTCCAAAGTCCAAGAGGTGCGGCAGTTTCTTCGCCTTTGCCAGATTTTAAATGTCACCTTTGTTAGGCTCAGCAAGGCTTCCGTTAACATGCTGAGGATTGTGGAAAAATATATTGCATGGAAGTATCCAAACCTGAAGCCAGTAAATGAATTTATCTGCAAGTGTAGTATGGCCAAGTCAATAAATAGTAAAATTCCCCATAACACATTGATTGCTTGATCTCTTGGTAAATATGGCACCAACCTCATGGAGGATCTGAAATAATTTCCTGTGGCTCTTCAAATTACCTTCTCCATGAGGTGAAATAAAGTAAAAGACCACACATTTTATATAAGATGGAGGTGCTGGCAATAGGAAACACCAGCTCAATAGGTTTATTACAAAAATGAGCTGAGGTACCTATCATGGTTATTTTTGTAATCTGGTCTGTTAATAAATTGACTGCTTTCAAATTGAAAAAAATATCCTATATAATAGAAGACTAATATGCAAATGACCAAATGGTGCAATGACTGGTCACTATGGTGCGCACTGACCACCAGGGGGCAGACACTTAACGCAGGAGCTGCCCTCTGGTGGTCAGTGTGTTCCCACAGGGGGAGCATCACTCAGCCAGAAGCTGGGCTCACAGCTGGCAAGCACAGCGGCTGTGGTGGGAGCCTCTCCCAGCTCCATGGTAATGCTAAGGATGTCCACATCAGCTGGACATCACCCCAGGGCTCCCGGACTGCGAGAGGGCACAGGCCAGGCTGAGGGACCCACTCCAAGTGCATGAATGTTGTGCACCGGGCCTCTAGTATATAATAATCTGACAAATTAAAATAACAAATTTTTCAAACTGCTAAAACCCATTGACATTGCACATTTGTTTCTAAACAAAAATGTACTATTTTTGAAATTATAAGTATAATTTATGTTCATTATAAATGGAACATAGGCATACTCATATCACCCTTCTGTATTTTCTAACATCAGTAACTTGAACTTCTATATAAATTGAAACCCTTTCCATATTTCCTGAATTCTTATATTTACTTGGGTTTCACTTGTCAACACTTACTTTATATTAATGTTCTTAATCTTAGTTAGGCTTGAGGATAAAATATAAAATGGTAATCTAGAAAACAACTTAAAAGAAATTGAAATCGTAATTTAAAACTTTGCCATGAAGAAAACTCCAAGTCCAGATGTCTTTGCTGATAAATTTCTTCATATATCAAAGAAATAAATGTATACAAATACAAACTAGTCTAGGGAATAGAAAAGGAAAAAAAAATACTTCTCAGTTCATTTACTGAAACCAGCATAATCATCATACCAATATGTGGTATGGCCATTACAAAAATGAAAATATATAACATTTCTAATGCACATAAATATAAAAATTACAAACAAAATGTGTATAATCTTACATGTTTCCATGTCTGAGTATCAATTATTTCAGAAATTTAAAATTATCATTCATAAAATAATTATTGTAATTTATCACCTTAAAAATAAGATAGGAGAACTCTATGGCCATCTGCAGAGGCAGAGAAAACATTTAGTAAAATTCAACAATCATTTATGATATAAACATTATTAAAAAATCTAGGGACTGAAGAGGTCTCCCTTAATTTAATAAAAATAGTCTACCGACAAAAATCTACAACTATCACACTAAAAGGTGAACTAGGTAATGCTTTCTCTTTAAGGTTGGAAAACAAGAAAAGATAATGTAAACTTTCACCACTTCTTTTCAAGTTTGTACTGAAGGTTCTAGCCCAATGCAATACAAGAGAGGTTGATTAAACCTATAAATATTGGAAAGAAACAAGTAAAATTATTTTTGTCACAGATGGCATAAATATATCTAGATAATTCAAAGAAATTTCAAAAATATTAGTATTAATTAGTGATTAATGAGTAATTAATATTTGTGTTAATTAATATTAGTGAATGTAACAGTAACTCAATGTGTTTATGGAGAACATTCTAGTAATTGACACATTCCCTGAAATCACAGGAAAAAGGCTATTCTGATAGAATGATGTATGCTAAATTTATAGAGTGCCAAAAGAACTTGACAGATTTTTTTGTTCAGAGGAAGTGAATTTACTGATGCTCTCACTTGTAAACCTTGCTTTATTTCCCAGGAAATGAGTGACTACACATTTGCTTTCACAGTGTAAGGCAGACTATGTATGTATTTTGAGGTGAAAATTGGTGGACAGTGGAACAGATAAGTGTCAGTATTTTTCCAGCATTATTTTTTTAATTTATGGTCAAGAGTAGGGGGGGCGGAATTTGGAAGGGCGCAAAATTTGGATAGCAGTTAATGATGCTGTAGTTGGTCATTATGTATCAAGAGTCCAAATATGGCTGAATATTCAATATATTGTTATAAGTGAGCAACAGGTTCAGTTCAAATTTAGATCTAATGGCAACACACCATGTTAGAGATCAATGGCTATATTTCCAACATATATTCTTTTCTTCATTAAAACAAAACCTTGGTTGCAATTCACAGCTTTCCTGGACACTGGGTGTGGTATGGGACTAAATTCTAACCAATGCATTAGATCCATAGTTGGTGGGGGACTGAGTCAGAGAACTCGGTAAAACTCTCATTCCAGCCCAGTGTGTACCCCTTTCTGATAGATTCTTTTTCAGTACCAAACATTTGAGTCTTTAGCACATGCTAAGAACTCTCCTTTTCGTTTTATGTGTAGCATCTAGTTGAATCCTCAGCATGATTCTTCAGGATGAGTCCTGTGGTTACCTCCATGTAAACAACAGAGTGGAAATGAGTTTTGGACAGGATAGCAAGTGATAAAGCACAGATCTGAATCCAGCTGAGGCTGTTAATGTACGCATGTTTATGCTTTTAAGATTTTGTTACACATCCTCATGGCATCACCGAGTGCTTGTATTTCCTTTCTCCACCTGCTTACGAGAAGCTTTCAGTGATGCGCCTGCATCCTTTCGTGTTTAGTCTCCTTTATGATATTACTCTTAAAGTGGTTTTTTAGTTCTGTTTTGTTAAGGTATCCCTAATGTTTCTACCATTCTTTTCGGTGTGTTCCTGCATGATCACTTGAACAAATAACTCATCAGTGGTGACTCATCAGTGGATGAGGCTGTGAGTTGATACCATAAAGGCCTGTGTGTGGCTCAAGGGGGGAGAAGGGAAGAAGGGGATGAGGGTGAATGTCCAGCTATAATCTTTCATTCCTTATCAGAAAAAAAAAAAAACACAAAACACAATACTGTAATATTTTTTCCTGACTTTCAATTTCATCAAGTAAATACAATGAGTAACACTGATTGAACTCTGAGGTTGTGGGTTTCTGGGTTCATGAGTTTGTTGTCTCCGGGTTCATAACAGCACCCACTGCACACAAGATGTCATGGTCGACTATAGCTACAGAGCATGCGTCACCAAAACTGATATGCATGAGAAGGAAAATGTCACTCACTCTTGATTTATCGCATTTGTCTCACATTATTTACATGGAAAGTGGGATTAAGTTTTAACATTTATTCTGCTATAAACACACGTTTATTCACCAGTATGTATTTGTGTAAGCCAAACTGAAATATATTCACGCATATATGTTGATTGAAAAGCCCATAAAAGAGTAGTATTGGAGCTAATGATTGTATTAAACACTTTAAATACTTGCTATGCTGATTAAAGCGCCACTGAGGGGTCATACTGAGGAAGTTACAGACACTTCACCTGAGGAGTAGCCGCAGGATGTAGATCTATTGTACCTAGAGACCTGGCCACGATGAAAATGATGCGTTTGATGACAGCCACAATACGTCCATGCCCTGTGCCTCTCCCCCTGGAATTCCCAGAGTGCCTAGGTGCTTCCAGTATCTTCTTGGCTGTTGGTGAAAAGCAGACCTGGCTTTGTCCAAATCTTAGCTCTACCGTTCAGTTGATGTGTGTCACATGGAATAAGTTACTTATTTCTTTTTCCTGATCTGGAAGATGGGGATGATACTAATTGTACTATCTTGATAGAAAACGGTTCTAAGAAATCAGTGATGTCACGCATACCAGATTTAGGGTATCAAAACATACACTAAACATCAGCTGTTACTAGTAATGTAGTAATAGTAACAGCAGTAACAACAGTTTTATGGATTCTGAAGATAATAAAAAAGGAAGCAACAATAAATTTTTAATAATTTTAAGAAAAGTAGAATATCTATTTTTACATGACAGGATATCGTGACCAATATATTTGGTTTTAACTTTGTTTTAGAAATTGGCCATGCACAATTTCATTATCCAAAACTTAATAAAAATTCCAAAAGCAGCACATAGAGCTCAGTTGTCTAGGACTCTAGTTTGTGATCGTTATTTCCTAGTCTCTACTGAGGAGTGACGTTGAGGAAAAGGCTCTCTAAAATCACCATGTCAGGCAATCACTGTGATACCACAAATGATTACTCTGAATAACCACTGTGAACAAGGTACATGTTATAGTGATGCATTACTGAAACAATATTAACTCAAGGACACTTTGAAACTGAGACTTAAGTGCAATATAATACCGCATGGCTAGATTTATGAATGAGGTTTTTCTAAGGCAACAGGAAGCATTTGATATAAAATGCCTCAGTTTGTGTGGACTTAAAATAGTTACTTCTCTGTAACAAGAAACCATTTTTTCATGTTTGAAATGTTTTTCATGTGAAGCAGCATTTCCTTTTGAAACTAAAAGAATTTGACCTCTGCAAAAGTAATAAACTTGACTTTTGCATAACTAATGAATTGCTTGTTTATACCTTCCTAGTTGATAAGGCACTGAAATAGCCTTACCAATAATTGCATGATGCAACCAAGGCTAGAGTCAGAAATAAAAACTTTATTTTCAGATATAAATTCCCATGTGATGATTCGATAAGACAGATGTGTTGTAGCATATAGTAGAAAGATAGGTGTTTAGATTAACCTATATTGCTTTCAGTATCCCCAATATCTGCCCAAATGTTATGGTCAAACAAGACCTATCATTTTGCATATACAGTGTGTGGCAAAAGCAATATAATAATCAATAATATAAGTAATATAATAATTAATAAGTAATAATACAAAAATAAACTCTGTTTTGTGTACTCACAACTATAAACCTATTTTTGCCACATCCTGTATACTTATTCCACCTAAAAAATGGAGAAAGAAGCTATTTTTATAGACAATGACAATAGATAGCAAACTTGACATGACTGCTAGGCCAAATGTATCTGGAAAATGACAAAATGTTGTTTCATTTACAAAATTAATTCTAAAATTCATTCATATTCACAATCTAGACTTTAAACACACTAAGTGTTTAGTCTTCCTTTTATTACATACAATGAATAATATATTTGATCTTCAACCTTCATTAAAAAAATCATTAAAATTTTCTATATAACTGACTGCAATAAAAATGTACATACATGTTTCCTTGAATAGAGAATGATTTATTATAACTTTTAAGTCTTGTTCATGACAACTAGTGTAGACAGTGTTGAAAGAGAATTATGTAAAAAATATAACTTCAGTTTTAGCTAAGAAATAGAAATTTAGGCCATTAAGTAACAACTCTCCCAGCCAGTGAGACCCTTTTAAGTTTGGTTGCTACCTATAAGAGAAATAAAGAAAGAATCTATCAAAATTAAGATAAGATGTCATAATAGCTATAGGAGTGAATATATTAGCGAAAATTTCAATCTCCACCTTAGCAAGCTTTTTACTTCATCTATTTCGCATGAACTTTTCTATTTTTAATGGGTTGGTTTTGCATTTATAGAGTAGGAGGCTAGAATACCTTTATCTAATTATTTCTTTCTTTTTTTTTTTCTTTGCTGTTCTGTTGTGATGTATAAAACTTATGTGAAACCATAATACCTCTAGATTAACATAGCAAATCTTTCAATTTTCCACCTTACTGTAGTTTAAGAGTTAACAAGGTTGAAGTACTCAATAGTAATATCACAAAAACTGGTCTAACATAACATTACTAAAAGGTAATATACAACAAAAAAATCAAAATTTCTATAGTATGCATTTTGACAAAACACTATGTCTCTATGCATAAACACACTTGCAATCAATATTTCTAACTTTATCACAAGTTCCTATGTAACCAGAATCAAATATAATCAGCTTCCTAGAAGATAATCTTCAATAGTCAGTTTGCAAAGGGATATTATCAGAACATGGCTGAAAGTAAGCCCTGGGTTTTGGAAAGTTTATATATGCTAGTGCAAACTTAATTTCTGTAGATCTTAGATATTACTCAGTCTCATTGTGCAAAAAAATTAAAACATTTCTATTAAAAAGGGTAAATCCTAGTTTTAGTTTAGAAGTGTAAAAATCTCACTCACCATTATTTAGGTTCCACATAATGCATTCTAACTTTTACGTAATGGACACTAGGCTGCATACATGCAAAAATATAAACTAATTTTTAAGATGGCTGCAATAAGACTACTACATTTTTTTTAATGCCTCACCTTTTTTTTACAGACTTTCAGTTTGTTCACTATAAAATTTTTTCATTATTACTCTTGGTGTGTGTAATAATACTATGTTAGATAGATGATTATGATTATAGTAAGGAGGTGCCCCAATTAAATCTAATTAGCAGATTTTGTTATTTTTAAAACTCATTCTCCTCTGTCATTTCTCCTGCAATTTCCCCAGATATTTCACTCCTGAGTCTAAAAGGATTTGAAGGAGCTAAATTGCTCCCTCTCCTTTAATTCTCATCAAGAATCCTATTTTTTAACACTGCCAGGAAAATAAAAACTTCTATGCACTCTCCCAGATGCACCTCCTTTAGGCAAGGCTTTTAATGATATCCAGGATACATTTAAAGCCACGGTAGCAAAATATTTATTCTTAAAAGAAAGTTAGATTCGTATACGTTTAGCTACAAGTATGTAGCTAAAGCATGAAGACAAATGGCATAAGAGTTGTCTTTAATATAAAAGTGCTACCACATGGGAAAATGGATAGAAACAATTTTAAGCCACTTCACAGAGAATAAATCAAGGTAGTGCATGAGATGCCCATAGCCTATACAATGAAGACAATCTCTTAACAATGAGGGTAATTCTTGACCATGCAGTTCCTAATTTATTGGCTATTTTCTACAGAGATGCACAGGAAAGAAAATGAATTGAATGATCTCTGAATTAAGCCTTTAAGCCTTTAGTGATTAAGCCTTTAGTGAGTCAAAAGAGAGTCTTTAATTTTTTCTGTATAGCACAGTTCCTAGCATTTTATTAATTATTAATAACTAGGGACCCGGTGCACAAAATTCGTGCACGGGGGGAGGGTAGGGGTTCCCAGCCCCCAAGAGCTTGCTTTCCCGCTCCCCAGTGCCTTCTGGGGATCAGGGAGCAGGAAAAGGCTGGCCTGACCATGAGGCGGGTTTTCCCTGCTTCCTGGTGGCTGGAGGAAGATGGGCAGTAGGCAAGCTTGGGAGGCAGGCAGCACCCAGCCCTGGCCACAGCTCAAAAAAGAGAACAACATGCAGGGGAGGGCAAGAGTCTGAGAGATCAACATAGAGGGGGTGCCTGCTCCAAGCCTGGGGGCAGGTCCCCAGCAGGTAGACACACACAGGAGGATGGCTCTGAGCCTCAGATGCAGCTGGGGCAGGTCCCCAGTGGCGACACACACACACACACACACACACACACAAAAGGCACCTGGCAGACTGGGGCCATCATAGAACATCCACTGAGGGGTTCCAGACTGTGAGAGGTCCCCTGCTGTCTTCCTTTCCCATTCCCCAGTGCTACCAAGGGGTCTGGGGAGCCGCCAAGCAGGACCCCGGCCCCTGCTGCCTTTCTTTCCCGCTCCCCGATGCCCCTCAAAGGGCCTGGGCAGCCGCTAAGCAGGCTGCCAACCCTGCCACTTCTTTCCCACTCACAGGTCCTGGGTCCTGTGCTGTTCTGCCCTGCAGCCACTCTGTGCACTCAGGAGGTCCCTCAGCCCGGCCTGTGCCCTCTCACAGTCTGGGACCCCTCTGGGGATGTCCACCTGCTGGTGTGCCTGACCAGGCTGGGTGAGGGGCTGATGGCTGTCTCCAGGCTGGCCAAGCACCCCAGTAACGTCCCTCACCCCATTAGGTTGTGGCCAGCATGGGTGATGGGCTGATTGGCGCTTTCAGCCTTTCAGGCTGCCCACAGATCCCATTGACCCAATGTCCCAGCAAAGCTGGCTGAACGCAGGTTTCTGGGGTTTGTTTATCTTCTATAATTGATGCTTTTCCTTTAAGGCGAGGCCTCCTACTAACGAAGCCTCCTCTCTGCTTCACCTCGAGGTGTCTATAATGAGACAATGTTACTTAGTGGTGAGGCCAGGCCTGCTGTTTCCTTCAGCTCCCGAGGATTCTATGATTGTTATTTTGTTGCAAACATGTGTTTTACTTTATTGAGGATGAGCAGAGCGGCCGCAGTTTCACTTTCACTCCTGCTGCAATGGAAGCTGCCGTTTACTCAGGTCCCTGAGTGGTGGCCACCATGTTGTCTGGGCTAAGTTGCATACAGTCGCTCTGATTGGCTGGAGGGCGTGGCTTACCCTGTCCTGGAGAAACGGTTAATTTCAATATTACGCTTTTATTAGTTAAGATTATATGATGATATGATGATGAAAACTCCAACACACCAGAAAAAAAATGTTGTACATATAAAATTGGTTCTTTTGGTATGTTAATCTCAGTTTTAGTTAAATTACTGACTGGTTTCATTGTATCTTCTTCTGACAATAAGCAGAAGACACCACCAGCATGCAGTCAAGAAAACCCTCATAGAGGAACTAAGATATTTTATCTTTGTTGTTGTTGTTAATTCTCACCCTACGATATTTTTTTCCACTGATTTTTAGAGAGTGTGGAAGGGAGTGGGAGAGATAAAGACAGAAAAACATTGATGTGAAAGAGACATATTGATTGGTTGCTTCCCACACTCACACTGACTTGGGCTGGGATCGAGCCTGCAACCAAGATGCATGCCCTTGACCAAAACTGAACCTGAGACCCTTCAGTCCTAGGGTCAACACTCCAACCACTGAGCAACCAACTGAGGCAGATATTTTATCTTTTGCCATTAAAGTATATACATCAGTCTAGAGTACACACACAAAAAAAAACAACTTAATAAGCAAGTAGGATTATATTGTTTCACAACTGAAAATATTAAGGGGGAAGATTAAAATATGGAGGAACACCTTAGTTTTACAACTAGGTATACTGAGAGACTCAATATCACAGAAATAACAGCACCAGAACTCACCTTTCTAATTAAATTTTATTTTTTGATTTTGTTTTATATAAAGCTCAACATTCTATTTGTCTTACATTTCAAAAGAGAAAAGAAAATACTATGAAGTATTTTCAAAAATTGTGATTTCAAGTTCCAGAAGCAGGTCTTGAAGAATAGGGTACTACTAATGAGCTATAGATAAATGATTTTTACGACTCTCTTTTCCTTAACAGATAACAATAAATCTTATCAACAGGAGCATCCTCAAATCTATGAAAGTAGCATACCCAAAGAAGTGAGCAGTTTCCTCTGATGATTTTTCCATCAGACAAATTGGACAAATCCATATCATTACTCACTATTCAGAGCACATCAGACAATGTAATTCCAACTATGACTTTATTTCTTCTTTTGCAAATCAATAGAAGCATAAAAAATAAATAAGAGCATCATCTTTACCTATTCACCTTAAAGTTCTCACTTACTGATAGAGAATTTCCAAATCTGTAAAGAAGAAAAAGAAAGATTAAGGTAGGATGAAAGGCAAATGGTGCTTTCTCTTCATCCTATAATTATTTGAAGGTTTTAACCGTGAGAATAATAAGTTATTGGCAATATTGTGGAACTGAATGCTGGAAATTCATGAAAACATGGTAGAAATAATTCTGTTTTTTTGTTGTTAGGATATTTTGGTTGTAGTTTAGCTGCAAAACAGCTATGTGACCTTGAAAATTCATTTCATATACAGTTATTAAATTTCACAATCTGTTTAGTATTTATTGGATACATTATTTTCAACAAGTTTTGCTCAAAAATGTGGTGGCCAGATCTTCCTTCAAGAAAAACTTTCTCCAGAGAACGTAGTTGGCTGACAGCTTCCTTCGGCTGCACCTGTTTGTGCCACTTTCTCCCTGGGCTACTTCCAAAGACTGAGAACAGTGGGAGTAAAAGAACTGCATCTTTTTGTGCCCAATGAAGGTTATTTCCTCTAGCAGGTCATCTTGCTCAGCTTCTCCACCAGGCTGATGGGAGTTCCTCAGAGCTGCACTGTAACCTGAGGTCTTTATCACTCAATCCTTTGCCTTTACCTCTATTTCATCACAAGTATTAGATGGACACTGTAGTCTGGCACTCACCCACGTGGCAGCTGTGGAAATTCACTTTGCAGACCTTCAATTGCGGAGAGAATTCATTGACCAAAGACCCTGTCTAATGAGCTCTAGCATCCATCGCTAAGTCTGCAAGATTACATTTTCCATGTGACTGAAGGATGCTAAGTGGGCCATTCTTAGAGACAGGATTCCTCTGAAAGCCAAATTCATCTTGAGAACTCCCTGAAGACCTTGCTAACTCTCTCTTAGTTTGCACAGCTGTCTGAGAGACTTCCAATAAACCTTCCCTCTCTTTTTCCCTTAGGATAAGACTTGCATTTCTGTTTGATGGCTGTCCCAGCCTCACCCAGCCATCTGCCCCTTCTTTTGCACACAGGCATTCCCACTATAAAATCCTGATCTTTTCAATTTCATCTTGGCATCTGCTTCTCTGAGGATTCGGATATCACAGTCTATTCCTGTTCCTTCTCAGACTTATCCTTCACAGGTCTTTGTTCCATATTGGTCTATGCTGTCTAGGGGTCCAAAACTGACACAAATCCTTTCTTTGAAACAGGACAGCCAATATTGGAAGCAATGGAATGTGGCTCTTCTCCTTGAAGCAAATTTGAGGTGAAGCATTCCTGATTCGCTGCCACTCTCACCCCTCCTTCCCCTCCAGTGAGAGCTCCTGAAACGTCTTTGAGGCATGTTTTAGGATATGAAGAAATTTGGAAATTCCTGAATGAGACGTCTTAACACATTCAATGTTATAACATCTAAATGTCTTCACTGGAGCCCACAGGAAACCTTCCGAGTGTTCCCCCAAAATTAACGTGACCAGATGCCCCGCTTTTGGTGGCACAGTCCCGATTTTTAACAATTTTTCCCACGTCCCTTGGCATTTTAAAAAAGTCCCGATTTTTGGAAAGAGACATATGTACTACTCTTTGTAATATTTTAAGTAATAATAATAATAATAAGAAGAAGAAGAAGAAGAAGAAAGAACCCCCCTGGTCAATGGTGTCCCGCTATACCACTGTTAAAATCTGGTCACCTTACCCAAAATATGAAATTTTACCCCCAGATTCAGACCGTAGTAGGGGTCTGCCCTGATGGCAGCTACAAAAATCGGAGAGCCAGACACGAGTGGGGTTTGTGGCAGGATTGTGTTCAGCGCCTCCTTCAAGGCTTGTTTGCCTGATTTGCAGTCTTTGCGCAGCTGGTCATTAGGTCTTTTCACATATGTAGCTGTAGCTTGGGTGTGTCTGTGGTAGGTGAGTTCAAGGTCTTCTTCGTTGCTGTCTTAAACCAGAGCCACCTTTTATCTCCTAATTGAGAATTTTTAGTTTGACTTCATCTCTTCTGTCATTGTTAGACTTACACAGTCTCCTGACCCTAGGCTATTTGTCTCTATCTGTGATTTTGTATATCAGGCAGATTTGTAAAAATTACACGAGACAGTAAGAGGAGAACAAGAGGAAAATATTGCATGAGCTTAGTGTAAAAATCATTCATTTGGAGTTATTGTGGACAAATGTTTTTTTGTAACTTGAAGAGAAGAGAACTGAGTAGAAACCACTTCATCTGATGATTTCACATCTATATCTCCAGGCAAAGCATTATGTTCAGTATCTAAAGTGATTCTTACTGATTAGTGAGTGAGTACCGGAGCCTTTCCTTAGGCTAATTCCTATTATAATAAAAATAAAACATTTTTTATTTGCTCATCTGTTGCTGTGAGGTTCAGGGGTATGGAGAATGGGTGTTTCGGCTGAGGGAGAGCTGGAAAAAAATAAAAGAAAGGAAGGTGGGGGTGGGGGAATAACGGATAGAGACTAACCTAACTGGGGAATTTATATGCACATATGCAGAGGCCATGGGTGCAGACAATAGATAGTGTCATGAAGGTTTGTGAGGAGTGGGTGTAAGGAGGAGAGGGTCAGTGGGAAAAAGGGGGTATATCTGTAATAATTTCCACACTAAAGATAAATTAAAAAGAAAAGAAATATCTCTAAATTAAGGAGGTAAAAATGACAATGTCATTTAGAAATAGTACAGCAAATAGACTGGGATGGATATATACAAAGCAGTTTCTAAAACAAACTCTGCTTCTTATAATAATTAGGAATTCCAATAAAAAGCTAGCCACATAATTCAGCCTGACACCTGTGGGTGTCACCTTTTCAGATTCTTTGAATAACAAGGATCAAATCTGAAGTTGTATGGATATTACCGATCCATGCAGCTTTTGATTAGTTTCCTTTTCAGTTTGATCTGGAATGCAAATTGCTCAAACCCATTCTCTGCTGTAAGCATGAAAAGGGCTCCTTGTTCACATCATTCTGCTATGTCATCACCCTTGGGGGTTCCGTAGAAACATAAACATAGTTTCTACCTGTGAGTTATGGTCAACTCAGCAGGCACTGAGAACATTAAAGGTATATGTTCCTCTTCAAAAGAGAAGAAGCTGTGCAAGCAGTAACTCTTTTTGTCTAGACTCCATAGGAACTATTAGGTCTTTTGGGGTAGTCAATTAATCACCCCAAGTTCTACACATGCTCCTGGCTGGATTAGAGAACTTATTTACATTACTCATTATTTTTTCTGTTTCAACTTTGAAGAGTTATTATGCATTAATTCCTTAAATTGGCTTTCATTTGGAGTAATTTGGAAAAATATTTATGTTTCATTGGCACTACCCTACCTCCTCTATGAAGTGTTTTCTGACTGCAGCCTGTCTTCTCTGATCAGAGGTTAACTTGCTTTCTCTATCATTAATTTGTCACTTTCTACCTTGCACTGTAATTTTCTTTGCCTACGGGTGCATTATCTCCACAAATAGATTTTAAGCTACCTGAAAGTGAGGCATTTATCTGAAATCTCTTTATATCCGCTAATTCTCCAAGAATCTTCTCTTAGCTAATTCTTGATAAATTTTTGCAACATACATTTTTTCAGCACATAACCTGACTTGCCTATGTAAATATCTCACTCTGTATTTTAACTTGAGACATTCTCATAAAGCAAAAAAGATACTAAATACAATTCATCTTTTGTGATCTTAGACCATAGTTTACAAGTCAAATACTGAACACAGTAGAGATGAAGGTTAGTTCTTTACATATTTATATGCAATTTTTCCAAAGAAATTCATTATATGAAAAATTATTTATCATCTAGATAAAAATCTACCTGGCATTCAGTCTTCCTACAGGACAGCATTTACTGGTTAAATCATCAGGTTCTTCAGCTATAAGCTTAAAGGATTTAGAAAGTCAAGAGAATGTCAAAAGCTCCTAAGATTTACATCTTAAAAAATTACCTTTGTGATCTTCTGCCATATTGCTTGGTATTCAACCAATATTTACGGAGTACGTATATAAATTAGTAATTTTCTAACTTCATAGAATACCCAGTAAAAATAAAAGTCCTTAAATTGCAGTTACATTCCTGTGAGTGTATGGCTGTGTACGCGTGTGTATGGAAGCAAGAGTGGACAGTGAGTATGGAAGATGTCAAACTGTTACAAGTAAGCAAAGAAAATAAAGCAAGTGAGGGGGTAGAGAGTGATGGATATTGAGATTAATTTTCACACGTGGGTAGAGAAGGACTCTCCGATGAGATTACATTGAGGAGAGACAAATAAAATAAACCATTTGATTATTCAAGGGAACGAAGAACAGATATCATAATCTGAGCAAGAGGAACTGTGTCAGACAGAGGTTCCTTCTAGGGTAAGATTTTTTTCTTTTGCTGGTAAACAGTTCCCAAAATCTAGTTAATTATGCATGGGTTATCCTGATAAGACAGTTAATAAGCCACACATGTTTGAGGTACATGCAACTAAATCATAATAAAAAATGATGTTTTACTCTCAGGTCTTTCTTGACTGTCCATCATCAGGTTAACAAACTTGGGTATTGACCAGACTCCTTAGAACAGTGCTTCTCAATTTTAATTTATGTACAAAATACCTGGAGATATTACTAAAATGCTTCAGATGGCTTAGGGTGGGGCCTGAGAGTCTCATTTTTTTAAAGTTTCCCAATGATACCAATACTACTTGCCCAAGGATAATACTTCAAGTAGAAAGGAACTAGGGGACAGGCTTAAAACCCAGACTTGGGAGCTCTGTACCTCTGTATCTCTTACTAAATTGGAATTTCCTAGAAATCTTACTCCTTTTTAGTTCCTCTACTAACTCCAATAAATAAAAAAGTTATAAACCACAAACTATGGCACATAATGTAAAGAACTCAGTAGGGTAGATAAGTGTCTAATTTCTAAGAAAATTTTCTTACATCTAATTTTCTCTCAAACCTTAAAGCAGTGGTTCTCAATCTTCTGGCCCTTTAGTACAGTTCCTCATGCTGTGACCCAACCATAAAATTATTTTCGTTGCTACTTCATAACTGTAATGTTGTTACTGTTATGAATTGTAATGTAAATATCTGATATGCAGGATGGTCTTAGGCGACCCCTGTGAAAGGATCGTTCAACCTCCAAAGGGGTCGCGACCCACAGGTTGAGAACCACTGCTTTAAAGAAAGCTCATCACGTGAAGCACTCCTGAGAGTGGGGCACTTGGAATACAAGGCTGCTCGGGAAGGGAATGGATACAGATGACCTCTGCACTGTCCTCTCAACCAAAGGAGAGCAAGTTCTTGACAATGTCCTCTCAAGTCAGCTAGTTTCGTGATAATGCTGATGGGAGAAAAATAATAATGGACTCCCTGTTGAGGCCATTCACTGTCTGTGTGGGGTTTGCATATTCTCTCATGTCTGCATGGGTTTTCTCTGGGAGCATTGGTTCCAAAGATGTGTACATGAGATGATCTGGTATGTCTGAGTTGTCCCACTCTGGGTGAGTGTATGAGTGTGAGTGTGAGTGTGAGTGTGAGGGTGAGTGGGTGTGAGTGTGTGTGTGTGTGAGTGTCTGTGTGTTCGTGCCCTGCCATGGAAGGGTGTCCTGTCCAGGATACACTCCTGCATTGCTCCCTGAGCTGCTCTCTGGCCACCCAGACCTTGAAATGGAATAAGTAGGTTGGAAGAGAATTATCTAACTTGCTTTTACTAATCTTTCTTAAATGTATGTACAGCTCACATTTCATGTTTAATATTAGAAGTGGGCCCTGGCTGGTTTGGCTCCATGGATACAGTGTCAGCCTGTGGACTGAAGGGTCCCAAGTTCAATTCCAGTCAAGGGCATGTGTCTGGGTTTGCAGGCTCAATTCCTGGGGATCAAGTAGGAGGCAGCCAACTAATGATTCTCTCTCACCATTGATATTTCTATCTCTCTCTCCCTCTCCCTCTCCCTCTCTCTGAAACTATATATATATATATATATATATATATATATATATCCTATCTAATAAAAGAGTAATATGCAAATTAGGCATCACTCCATCACAAAGATGGCCACCCCCATGGCCACAAGATGCCGGCACCAGTTTAGCTCAGCCCTGCCACTGAAGTGGTCAGATCTGTTAGCCAGGCAGGTGGCAGGAGAGGTGGGGGGCCCAAGGGGCAGAACAGGTTATCAGAGGGGGCTGGGCGTCCCCTGCCCAGGCCAGAGGCTTTCGCCAGAGGCCTCAGGCATGGGCAAAGGTGGAGCCGATGATCGGGGGGGTATGAGGATGCCCTACCCAGGCATAAGGCCTGAGCCAGAGGCCTCAGGCTTGGGCAGGGGTAAGGCCGGAGATTTCAGGGGCCTGGGCTCCACAGAGTCAGCGATTGGAGTGGCAGGGGTGGAGCCTGTGATCGCAGGGGTCTGAGCACCAGTGGAGCCGACAAAGCAGGGGTCTGGGGATCCTATGCCCAGGTCTATAGCCTTGGCCACAGGCTGCCAGTGGGACAAGGCCAGAGCCAGCGATGGCAGGGGCAGGATCAGAGCCAGTGATCACAGAGGCCTGGGCTCTGTGAAGCCAGTGATTAGAGGGGCTTGGGAGTCTTTTGCACAGGCAAAAGAGTAATATGCAAATCAACCTTCACTCCATCACAAGGATGGCAGCATCCAAGGAGCTTTAGTGAAGCTGGAGGCTTGCATTACCCTGGCAATGGAGAAAGCCAAGATTCCCACCTGCCCTGTGGGCCCTGAGCTCTGCTCAAGGCAATAAAGTTTCAATTATAGAAGTTAAATAAATCCCAGATACCTGCTTCCAGCCCGAGGCCATGGCCAGCCTGATAATGGTCCTCAGCCCCTCAACCAGGCTGCCCAGGCACCCCAGCAGGACACCCTTCAGGGCAAACCAGCCAACCCCCACCTGTGCACCAGGCCTCTGTCCTATATAAGAAAAGGTTAATATGCAATTTGACCCTAACAGCAGAATGACTAGGAATGACTGGCTACTATGACACACACTGACCATCAGGAGGCAGATGCTCAATGCAGGAGATGCCCCCTGGTGGTCAGTGCACT
>PVJC01017335.1:22446-32716 GCA_004026665.1 Murina feae
GCTCCTGAGGATGTGATATTGTATTACTGAAGCTGCCCTCAGCATCATTATCCACCTTCCTTTTTTTATTGTACAAATTAAGCAGAATTCCTGTTGGCGTCCCTACTCTCTTGTGCCCCAGAACATTTCGTTCTATGTTTTCAATAGCTCTCTGTGGGCCGCGATCACAGGCTGCCACTCGGCCTTGCTATTCATTATGGTAATTGCTCCCACCTGAATGCTGACGGTTAAGTGCTACCAGCTGGACTCGGCTTTTTCAGGATCCGCATTGCTCTCAGGGACCTCTGTTCTGAATCAGCATTTTCTACAACGAGCCTCGCCTACAGAGGACAACTACCCAGGGGCTTCTCAGGGATACCGGCTCACTCCAGCATGTTCTTCTCTGCTTTGATAAATGGAGGGTCCTTTGGGCCCTCCCACAATTGACTGATGGGTTTTCCCCCCTTATCTAGCACAGCCGTTACAGCACACACACCTGTTTGAGCCTTTAGAGACTGTCAGACACTAAATGTTTGCGTCACCACCACCACCACCCCCACTGCCAAATCCACATGTTGAAGCCTTTTCCTCCAATGTGAGGCTATTAGGAGGAGGGGCCCTTGGGAGAGAGATTTTGATGAGATCATGAGGATGGAGACCTCATAACTGGATTGGTTTTCCTCTGAGAAAAGGAAGAATCACAAGAGCTTCCTCTCTATGTCATGCAAAGATAATGTAAAGATATCACAAGAAGGCAGAGATCTGCCAGCCAGGAAGGGAGCTCTCACCAAGAAATGAGTCTGCCAGCATATTTTAAAAATATATTTTATTGATTTTTTACAGAGAAAAAGGGAGAGTGATAGAGAGTCAGAAACATCGATGAGAAACATCGATCAGCTGCCTCTTGCACACCCGCTGCTGGGGATGTGCCTGCAACCAAGGTACATGCCCTTGATCAGAATCAAACCTGGGACCCTTCAGTCCGCAGGCCGACACTCTATCCACTGAGCCAAACTGGTCAGGACTCTGCCAGCATTTTGATCTTGGCCTTGCCTGTGGTTTCAGCCACCCATTTATTTTGCTATATACTAGTCTGAGCAAACTAAGATAGCCCTTCCTCTAGCTAGCATGTATTTTAGGTCATCGCTTTTCCTAAACTTCCAAGGGCACCCTACTAGCTTATTAGCACTGTTTCGTTTGAGTCGCTGCCAAAATATTAAATCTTATTTTAGGAGAGAACTTTTTGTTATCCAACTCTACGCTTCTCTCTGTCAGCAGCCAGGGACCATGCCCAGAGAGGGTGTGCCTTGGGCAGGCCCTGGAGCGTGTGGGCTCCTGGCTTGGTGCAGGCAAGATGTCACAGCATGAGCCCCGGTGATTTTGAGAACGTGTTTATTAAGGCTGGGGACAGGGAAATGAAGGGAAGGCTAAGGTGGAAGAAGCAGCAGGAGAGAGCCCAGGCAGACTGCTTTGGCTCCCTAGGAATGTCATAGGGACGAAGTGGGCCAAGGCGAGGCTGCCATGAGCCCGCTGGGAAGTGAGAGTCACAGCCACAGCAGTGAGCCAAAGTGGGGCTCTGTGAGCTCCATGGAAAGTCGGAGAAGAAGGAGGCCCTGGAGACAGGGTCAGGTGTCAGCCCAAACCAGCTGACTCTGCCCGCTGATTCCCTGGTTGCAAGTCTCGTGGGGACTCTTGGAGCTTAGGAGCTTGGAGCTGACGTCCTTAGGAGAAAGGATGTGAAAAGTTCAAGCATGCTCTGAAGACAGCCCACCCAGCATCCTTTGTCTCAAAGGTTTTATCTTTCTTCAGTGGGCAAGAATCGAAGGGGAGAGTTTCAGTAGAACATCAGCTTTCCAAGTGCATTCGTAACAGGCTGATGCAGCAACAGGAGTTTGGGATTATTCTCTGGTCAGTTTCACCACTTTATTTTGATCTTGGGTCTGTCCGGCTCTTGTCAGATTTTTTGTTATTTGTTCCCTGACTTCATCTGCCCTTGGGTTTGGCTGGCACAAGTGGTATTAATGGGGTCTCTTTCCTCCGTCCCTCTGTCTCTCTGACCAGATGATTGAAGCTATTTTTTCTCTGGTCAGGGAAGAGAGGTAAAAACCATTTGTTCGCAAGTGTCCTTGTTTAGGGAAGGTAGGCCTTAGGATTCACTAGCTGCCTGTAAATTGGTCAAGTTGTTTGGCCTTGTTTAATGATCTCGTCTCAGTTCCCCCACAACCACTTGCCCAGGAGTTTTCCTAGCTTCTGACTAGCCTGCCTCCTCTCCTTGATCCTGCGCCCTTAATTGCTCTCTCTTCATTGTGTGGTGTAGTTTCCTAGAAGCAGGTGCTTCTTGGGCAGGTATTCCTTTTCTGGTTGATGTCTCATTGACCCCCGCTAGAGCCGGCCAGGCAGGAAAATGAGGGTGGATTCTGTAGGGCACGCAGTAGTGTCTCGCAAGGCAGAGGCCTCTGCATTGCCTACAAGCAAGGGCAACACTAGCGTTAACTGAGGGCCTGGGTGGCTTCTGCATATTCCGGGATTCAGGGAGGTCTGGAGTGTCAGAGATCTCAACCTCATAAACCTAGATGCTCCTCTCTCAAATCTCAAGTCTCTGCCTGGACAATACCTAAGCTCTCTGTTCCCAGCTTGCCAAGGTTCAGGTTTCATACCTCTCTGGAGCTCTCCTACCCTTAGAATTAAGTTCTAGGCCTGGCAGTTTTTTTCTGCCAACTCCCTGCAGGTGATGGGAATCCCTTTGGAGGCAGCCAAAGAAACACTGTCACATTTTACCTTAAACTGGTGACCATTCAGCTCCAGCATGTTTTCTTTCTAATCTTTCAATAGCTCCCAGCAACAATCAGCCAATCTCATAACTCTTAAAATTACTACTTTTCCTGTACTTCTCTTGAGATGTTCCATCAGGTCTTCCATGCCTTTCATGGGTATCCATCCCCATTTACTCCCATTGAGGGGTTTCTCAACTACTGCCTTAGAGCTTCCCAAGGGCTATGGGTGCTCTGCTGACCATCACATGTGCATGTTCGTTGTCATCTAGCCGGCCGGCGAGTCAGGCTTCCAATTCTCATCTTAGAGATGGCTTCCTTCGGACCGCTCCTGACACCAACACTCCTGGAAACAAAATGCAATAGAGAGTTCTGTATGGGAGGAACGCTGGTAGCACACCCAGGACCACTGCTGTAAGCCTGTGAAGAAAACAGGATTAGGGGGATAAACGTTACACTGCAATTCAGTTACAGTAATTGTCCTTCAATTGATCCTTTGGGAGCACTAGAGCTCGAGTGACCCTTCCAAGCCATCCCCATGCTGAGGCAAAGCATCATTTTATTGTTTATAAATAATAGCTTAATGAACCAAAGAAGAATATTTACTCTCTTATGACAAGGAAAATAACAATCCAAAATAATGTCATTAAAGGGGAATGAAGATTTTTCTGAAGATTTCATAAGACAAAGGAGAGGGTTAGCACAAATAAAATACAGATTTTTAAAAATCCCTTTTAAAACTCTTTTGCCCAATATCCCTCTCCTCTAATGAGTTGCCACATCTCTCTTGCAGTCGTATTCTGCCTGCAGAATAAACCCTCCTGGAACTTTCCCAACAACACCTTGAGCTTAGTTCTGCCTTCTCGTTTGCATTCATATTTCCCGGACTATTTCTTTCTTGTATTTAGCTCTCTCTCTCAGCTTTGTTGTCTGCAGGCCCATCCACTGGTCTACTTTACTAACCAAGGATCATCTTTGGGATCCATCTGACTTCGAAGGGTAAAGACTGGAAATAATAAATTCTTTGTGTTTAATATTGCATCCTTTAACATCTCTGCACAAGCTTATTATAGCTCTCAGGTGTTGCCCACCAGTAAAAATAAAACCTTTTAGTGTTTTACTTCAAAATAATTAATAGTCTCCATTTCTAAAGGATAAAAATCAAGTTCATCAGTATCAACTTAACCAAAAGTTATAACGTTATAAACTAGTTTCAGTAGGAAAATTCAAAAGCTATCTCTCAGAAGATGCTGCTTTTCTCACAGCAGAATATTTTAACTGTACATTAAAAATGAATAAGGGACATCTGTAATACCTTCGACAATAAAGATAAATTTTAAAAATACTTTGAGTCCTAACCGGTTTGGCTCAGTGGATAGAGCATCGGCCTGTGGACTGAAGGGTCCCAGGTTCGATTCTGGTCAAGGGCATGTACCTTGGTTGCGGGCACATCCCCAGTTGGAGGTGTGCAGGAGGCAGCTGATCGATGTTTCTCTCCCATCAATGTTTCTAACTCTCCATCACTCTCCCTTACTCTATGTAAAAAATGAATAAAATATATTTAAATAAATAAATAAAAATACTTTGACCTAAGTAAAAATTAAAATACAACTTATCAAAATTTGTGGGATGCAAAAAATTAATGTTTCAAGCAAAATTATATCTTACTGTATGTAGAAAAAATTGACTTCATTATAAATGGATATTTCAGTGAAGTGGTCGATTATACAGCAACTCATACTAAGACCCGTTTTTAAATGATGATTGCAAATAAGAGTGATACCTCGTCTTTTAGATGTTTAAAAACCAGTGTCTGGTCTCTGCCTCAAATACTATCTTAAGTAACCTATCTTATTCACCAATAGATGAGCTCACAATTTTTTATGCCAGGAGGGAAAATCAGAAATTGCTTCACATCAACAGTTTATGTTAGATGGAGTTATGACGCCAGGAGATAATATGAAAGAGCCAGGTAAACAAGCAGCTCTCTCTAGCGTGAGAGTAGGCTGTTTATGAAATGCTCGGGAGGATTCGTTAATGTCCTCTATTCATCTTCACAGGACCACTGGTAAGCTGCTTTAGCACTTCATTGGACTCAACCAAGGTTTTCTTCCCTGATTTATTTATCAATCCAAAGCAGCTTTCTTTAGTAAGGAAAATACATTGAACAGAAAAAAAAAAAAAAAACTTTAATATCTGGAACCATTCCAAAAATTTTTAAAATAAACGTGCAGACTTTGCCCCAATGAATTGTACTATCATTACACACACAAAAAAAGGATTGCTTCATACTTGATCCACTGCCTGTGTTCTGATTTTGGCAATAGATTCTAAAATATACCACTTAAATATAATGCAAGCATTCACCATGAAGCCTGATTATTTAGATATTAACTTCTAAAAGCCTTAGAGATGATGATGCTTATTGGGTTGAATCAGAGTCTAAAGATAAACACTCTGGAACAAAAATTTCACTCAAATCCTATCAGGCTATTTCATGTATATGGTTATTGCTCCAAACATGCTGAAATTGGGATACATTCAGAAATTGTATGAAATAAAAATTGCTATAATTTCCATTTTTAGCAAAGTAGTATGACTCTCTGCAGTTAAGGATGAAGAAAAAAAATGTCATGCATACATATCTGTAATAAAATCTCCAAGTTCAATCCAGTAACAATGAGCAATTCAGGTTCATTCCAGGAAAGCTAATTGGAAAAGTCCATCAGATGCTTTTTCATGTTTACAAAACGAGGCATTTCTATACTGTATTTACTTTGGTTAGGCCCTTTAGGCAAGTGGGAATATCAGTCCTAGGTCCTCTGGGGAAAACAAAGTAAATTCAAAATCAAACACAGAAATTATTCATTTGGATGCCTCTCTTTCCTAAGATATAAATCTCCCCTCCAAGGTTAAACATTGGTGAAGCCAATATGTAAACAGAGAATTTTTAGTTTTTGCTTAATTTAGTTTTAAATTAAGATTTAATTTGTTGAAAGTGATTGCCATAGTTGAGATTTTGGTTAATATTATATTTTCATTTTATTTAACAAACACTTATATAGTCCCAATTATGGTGTGATCAAGGCACTGTTCTAAGTGCTTTATCAATGTTAACTCATTTAATTCTCAGTACACTGAAATCAGCAATAATCCCTACATTAGAGACAAGAAAACAGGCACAGAGACATTAAGTAGCTACCTGAAGGTCACACAGCTAGTAACTGACAAGACGGAACTCACTCCAGGAATTTTCTCTCTGCAGTTCATACTCCTAACCATTACACTGCGCTTGATAGTGGAAAGATAATACCCAGGAATTATTATATACATTTACTTTTCAAATTTATAACAAAAACAAAAAGTCATTTTAAAGGAACTCTGTACCTAGTTCTCAATCTCTCTCTCCACTCCTCCTACTGTTATCATAAAGGACCCCCGTGTGTTCACTATTGACCCCTGGAACACTATATAGCTTTATGCCCGTCCTGGTTCAGCCACGGAGAAACCATGTTATTTACTTATTTCTCTGGGCCTCCATTTGGGTTGCTGGGAGAATTGAATTAAAACATGAAGAGCACTTAGATAATGAGCAGATCAGTATTACTATTTTTCTTTTCTTTTCTTTTCTTCTCTTCTCTTTTCTTTTCTTTTTCTCAAGAAAGAAATCACTTTTATTTAAGTGTTTATTTTCTTAATACATTTTAACATCAAGGGGAAAAAATGGAGACTTATTTAACACTCTTTGTAATACTTTAAGCAATAAAACAAAATTAAAAAAAATAAAACCTCAGGAAAAGAAAAAAAAGAAAAGAAAAAAATCACTTTATTGCCAAGAGTGGGCAGGGCAGGAGGGGCTGGGTCTATTCTGGACAATAAAGGTGCCCTCAGCGATGTAGAAACCCCTGCTCCAGGGATTGTTGCAAGTTGACTCAGACATTCTACAAAGCATCGTCCTCTCAGGTGCCAGCAGGAAGCTCCGTAAATGAATGGGAGTTTCTTTTCTCTGAAGTGCAGGCCTCTTTCTCTCTTTCCTAGATGATGACCATCTCACTGGCCTCATTCTCTGTGTTGTTGTTTTCAACCAATTCTTCAAATGGGTTCTGTTGGAAAATCTGAATTTGAGCCCCACTGCATCACACGCAGAGTAAAGTGATAAGCTTTCGAGCGCCACCCAGTGTCCCGTGCACTTTGGCTCCAGGTTCTTTTCCTGTCTCATGTCCCTAATCTTTCTCATTGGTGACAGTGTGCCCCTCACACCAGGGAGGTCACGCACCTGAACACACTTGGATATTTCTGCATTAGAAAGCATGCTTTCCTTGATGCTTGAATGCTCGCAGCTAGTACTCCTAGCACAGGCCTCGGTCAAATTCCTCCATGACCCCATTCATTTCTCTGGAGGCAATTTATTCTTCCTTCATCTGTGCTCCAAAGACACACCACTTTCAATCTCCCAGTAGCTCTGATCACCTTCCGTTGTATTTTATAATTAGTTGTATACCTATTTGTGTTACTATGACGAGATTAAATGCCCTCTACACTCCTCTATACCAAGAAAAATGCCTTTTACGTAATAAGATCTCAAATATTTACCACATGTAGAAAATGTGGATTGAATACTTAATAATTTCTCAAGGACAATTTGAAAAAGGTAGCTCTGTGAGAAATACAGAAGGAAAATAAAAACTTAATATTTACATTAGAAAATTGGTTTGGCATTCATTTTCTAAAAACAAATTTGGGAAAAAAAATAATATAAAGCAGATACTCAGTTAATGGGAGCAAGATGGAAAATGCTATTGCCAAACTATATTTAAGAGTAATCAAGTCCTCTAAATTGAGCATAAGTCTGAAGCATGATCAAGTTAACAAAAAAGAAAAGGCCAGTGTTACTTGGACTGAATTGAAAACAGAGTGTGGGCAAATTTGTTTTCTTCCCTTGAAAAACTGAGTGACTTTATTCCTTCCATTAAGCCAGTTTTGTGCCAAAGCTAAGCCAATGCTTTAGATCTTTATCAATACCTCTTCCATCATTCATTTATCCCTCTTTTCATTCCTGCCTTGCTTTGTTCTCTGTTAAGTAGTTGTTTATCCACCTTAAATTTTGTATTAATCAACGTAGAGTAATAGCTCCCCTCATATAAAATGCATATTTCATAGAGCTTTTTGGGTTTAGATACTTGATTAAAGATAAATTAAGGGTTGAATTTCCCTTATAATGAACCATGCAAGATAGTTGGTCTGTCAGCAAATTAATTAAATATCTAATATATGTCAATGATTATATGATGCAGCATTGTCAAGGGAAAGACCTAATCACCATCAACATGGAGTTCACAATGAAGCAGGAAAGGCAAACAAATAAATGTTAGTGAAATAAATGTTATAGATTAATACTGTGTATTAGCAAAACTAGAGCTTGTTTATCTATTTAGGGATAAGAAAGGTATTCCTTAGAAGGGATATATAAGCCTAGGTCTAAAACACAAATTTTGTTTAGCTGAACACAGTAATAAAAGTAGGGGAGATGCATTTTTTTTTTTATTGAAGGAGAGTGGTCGAAGTAGTGGGAATAACGTGTGTATACACTGAAGGTAAGAAACAATAAGTGACTGTGAAAGAAACCAAAAGATGTTAGCATTTGCGCAAAGGAGGCAATGAATGAAACCCAGTAAGTAAGGCTAAAGATAAGGGCAAAATAATTTGAGGTTCTCTAGTTGACTTCAGCATTTTGGACTTGATCCCGGGAGCTCTACTCTCTCTCCTCCTATAAAGGTTGGATTCTTCCTGCAGTTATCAAAAGCCAGTCACGCTTTTTTAAAGGTATACACATTTTATTAATAGCACCCCAAATTTAATGAACTAGCATTATCTTAAGGAAAAGCAATCCAGAATTCTTGGGAACTATATACCATTTCCTTTAGCATACCAAAGACATTGTTCTTGGAATCACATATAATCTCTCTCCTGAATCATTTTTTTTCCCCCTACTGGATTATTCTTAGAAAAATATAAATATACCATAAGAAATCACATATATTTAAAAAAAAAAAAAACATTTCCCACCAGCCCAGATTTCTCTGGACGCTGGATAGAGTATCTCACCCAAAACTAATGTCTCTACTGTCTATACTTTCTCACATCTTGCATCAACATAATCCATTTTACATCATCATAATGTTATCAGGACTTTGTCCCTCATGTTACATTAAACCCACTTTGGCAAAATAACCAGTGACCTTTATCACATGCGCCAGCTGATCCGGTAGCATTGAAGGAGCCTGCATCTCACACAGATGGCAGAGATTAGTCTACTGTCAGATTCCTAACTTTAGAGAATACACATCAAACTCTGTGGTTTCCTTAAAACCACTTTCACGCCCTGCCTGAGTGGCTCAGTTGCTCAAGCATCTCTCGCACACCAAAATGCTGTGGGTGTGACTCCCAGCCAGGCACTCAGGGCACGCACCTCGGTGGTGGATTCGATTCCTGGTTAGGGTGCATACGGGAGGCAACCGATTGATGTCTCTCTCTCACACCAATGTTTCTCTATCTCAAATCGATAAACATCTCACATATCTTTGGGTGAGGATTACAAGAAATAAAACCACGTTCACTTATCTTTTAGTGAAAAAAGTTTTGGGGCTTATAGCACAGCAACAGCTATCTTTAAAAATTCTGTTTATTCTTTAATCTTTAACTCCTGAGTTTTTAATATCCTAGACATGGGTAAAGGCTGAAGAGTTTTCTGACAGGTTTTCAGCCACCTACACTTGACAATCCGATATAACTGTTTCACTTTGGAATGTATAATCTCTGGTCTTAGCGGCTCCGAAAAACTGAGATGAGAAAATAATTCCGCTTCAGCATCCTCATGCACCTTGAGATGGATCACAGTTTTTCATTTAGAGCAGAGAATCAGGCCACTTTGAGACTCTCAGTTCAAAATGCCTGAGGGACTCTTCCTTCGCAATCCTGGAGTTGCTAGGCGGCTAGTAGTTGAGAATGTTCCAGTGTGTATCTGTGTCCATGGTGAGGTCATGCTTTCTTAACAGGAGGGTTCCAATTAGAGGTTCACAGGGAGCAGCACGCTTGCCTGACTTGCTTTTCACCCAAGTACAGTAGAAACATACAGATGAAAAATAAGAAAATATGGGCATTCTGCTAATGCACATAAGAGCATCATTTCAGTCACATGGTTAAGCACATAACAGACTGAACTTCCTAAACATGTGCAAATCTGCTTTCTGTGAGAGAGCCAGGTCCTAGTATGTAATCTTGGTGAAAAAAGACACACAAAGCAAACAAAAATCCCTGCAAAATCTTCTATAATAAAAGCAAAACATGCAAATGTGACCGTTACCACCAGCCAATCAGAGCGGCTGTATGCAAATTAACCCAGCCAAGATGGAGGCCAACAGCCAATCAGAGCGGCTGTATGCAAATTAACCCAGCCAAGATGGAGGCCAACAGCCAATCAGAGCGGCTGTATGCAAATTAACCCAGCCAAGATGGAGGCC
>PVJC01017336.1:0-32662 GCA_004026665.1 Murina feae
TCCCTGCTTTCTGGTGGCTGGAGGAAGATGGGCAGTAGGCAAGCTTGGGAGGCAGGCAGCACCCAGCCCTGGCCACAGCTCAAAAAAGAGAACAACATGCAGGGGAGGGCAAGAGTTTGAGAGATCAACATAGAGGGGGTGCCTGCTCCAAGCCTGGGGGCAGGTCCCCAGCAGGTAGACACACACAGGAGGACTGCTCTGAGCCTCAGATGCGGCTGGGGGCAAGTCCCCAGTGGCAACACTCACACACACACACACACACACACAAGGCGCCTGGCAGACTGGGGCCATCATAGGACATCCACTGAGGGGTTCCAGACTGTGAGAGGGGGCAGGCTGGGCTGAGGGACCTCCACCCTCCCTCCCCCGTGCACGAATTTCGTGCACTGGGCCCCTAGTCTTAAATAAGATCAATTCTTATTTGTAAGCCATTTAGGGGACATTTTAAATATAGCTAGTTACTGAGTCATATATCACCAAATTAAAGAAAAATAACATACAAATTAATTGTGCTCTATGTAATTCCCAAATGCACATTTACCATACACACACACACACACACACACACACACACACACAAACCACCTAATAAACTAATGAAGAACAAACTTTTAAATTGTAAAGGGTAGTCTTTCCATTCTAATTTTATATTTATATATGTTTTACATTTATTAGGAAACACATTATTTTATACCATATAAATGTAATTATGAGAGAAAATTCCTTGATATATACCTACAAATTGCTCCCAATAATTCAAAGTGCTTTTACTAATAAGATCTTGGGGCTGTTTACAGCTTTTAAAAAATATATATTTTATTGATTTTTTACAGAGAGGAAGGGAGAGGGATAGAGAGTCAGAAACATTGATGAGAGAGAAACATTGATCAGCTGCCTCCTGCACATTCCCTACTGAGTATGTGCCCACAACCAAGGTACAAGCCCTTGACCGAATTGAACCTGAGACCCTTGAGTCCGCAGGCCGATGCTCTATCCACTGAGTCAAACCAGTTAGGGCCATTGCCAGCTTTTAATAAAGGTCTATTTGAAATTCTTAAGTATTAGGACTTATTACTAGAATAATTTCAATAGAATTTAATGTAAAATCTTAAATAGTTATGAGTCATCTGCTATTAAATAACATCTTCAAACCTTAGTGGATATTTAGAAATATAGAAGAAATATGTATACTCAAATGAAAATTGGCAACTATCCAAAGTAAGTCCAGTTCCATATATAGCAGATTTAAGATACTCTTAAAAACGTTGGAATTCAAGTCTGTGATAAAAATTATTGAACATTTTACTTTTATCACGCAAGTCTTCCTAGTTTAACATTCATACTATCCAACCAGTTCAAAAATAAAGAATAAAAATTTCACCAGGGCCACTTCCAGATACTGTTTCCTTCAAACCCAAAGAGAAATATATAGCAATATTTAAAGAAACAACTCCCTGCATGGAATAACTTTAGATAGTACCATGCCCTTCCTCCTCTGAGATATAGACCCTTAAAATAATTGAGTTTTACCAAAGATGTCCAGAAGGTTCTCTAAATATACTAGAGTGGGACCATTCTGACACAGTAACATATGCCACAAACTACCAAAGGCTGTAAAATGTGCCACGAGTATAAATTGTTTTAAAAACAGAGTTGGGCAAGTATTTGGAGAAAAGAAATATGGAAGGGCAGACCTGCTAAATCAAAAGGAGGCAATGGGCCATAAACGCCAAGCTACTGAGTTCCTGTAAGATTTACTGTAAATTCTTACTGTGCAGGAGACTCATTTTTTTTTTCCTTGTGAGGAAAATGAAGTTATTACAAGGTATCATGCCACATCTCATGAAATGCCATGACAAAGCACTAAAAAATGGTTATTTTCCGCAGGGAGCTCCTGAAGGTGGTTCTGTAAATAGTGATAGTATATAAAACCCCAGTGACCTGCAGTTATTTTTAGATAAAAAGGTTGAGTAACTTAATTTGGTTTCATTTCTTAACATGAAACACTTTAGTATTATCTTTTAGATTAACATTTTTCGAAAGATTTCCTATACTTTCTCACTGTTCATGTAAACTAACCTATTATATTTTAACTAGAGGACGGGTGCATGAAATTTGTGTGCTGAGGGTGAGGGGAGTGTCCCTCATCCCAGCCTGCACCCTCTCCAATCTGGGACTCCTGGCTCCTAACCACTCACCTGCCCACCTGCCTGATCACCCCCTAACTTGCTCTCCTGCTGACCTGATTGATACCTAACTGTTCCCCTGCCAGCCCAATCATCTTCAACTGCCCTCCCCTGCCAGCCTAATCACCCCCAACTGCCATCCCCAGGGAGGGTCTGGGGTGCAGGTGAATGGGATTCCTGGCTGGCATACTGCTGTCAAGCAAGCTGACCAATGGCTAATTCCACAAGGAATGGAGCTTCCCCCTCCCTCCTGTCAGGGTCCAGTTTAAAGGCTGGCCATGCCCCCAATCACATGAGAACGAGAGTTCCACTGCACCCTGGCCGGCTGGGGCCCACAGCTCCCTCCCACTGCCATGCCCCAGCCAGCCGGGGCCCACAGATCCCTCTCACCACTGAGCCATCGGTGGCCGGGGCCCACAGCTCCCACTCCCTCAGCTCCCTAGCCTGCAGTTCAGTCATTTGTCTGGTCATTTAAGTTGTGATGGCACCTAGCTTTTTATATATTAAGATGATGAAGATGTTACGCATGTATTTAGCTTTGTTTTTCCAGTAAATGAGATGTATTTCAGTTTTGGTCATTTTTCTTTCCCATGTATTACTAAATGCATTTATTTATGCTGGCTGACAAATGAAATTTAATACAATTACACTAACTAGTATATGCAGAGATGTGGTCCCATGGCAAAGGTATTATAAATCCTATATTCTTAACAGTTTTACCTAAAAATATTCAGTCAAATTCAACAGGTCTGTAACGGAATTCTTTAAGCCAAACACAATTCCCCACCAATTCACGTCATTCTTTCTGCAAACCTCTCCTGCTAAATCATTCCAGAATTGTTTTCTCAAACTGTAATTGTTAGAATCAACCTTGGATGCTCTTTCTCCCTTAAACCTCCTGTGATGGACTCAAAGATGTCCTCCCAGATCTCTGTAGTCTTGTTTCTGAGAGACTAGGAAGGCTGTCAACAGACAGGTTTCAACTGTCTGTCCCTTCAGAAATTGCCTTGGATACAGTGAGCTGCGTCAGCCAAAGTCTTGCTATTGGGAGTGTGGTCCACATCCAATGGTTAATTGATTAGGGAGTATAAAAACTCATTCAGTTCAGCTCAGTGCAGAATATCTCTGATCAGCAATCTCAGCCTTGGTACCCCAGACCTCTTTTGTTCTGCCTGTTCCTACTTCTTTCCCCTTTCTAGAGGTATTGATACCAATCTGTGATGAAAGATCTCAAAGTCTGCTTCTCAGGGAATCCTATTTGCAATGCTCTCATGCATTATAATTTAAATATTTTCAGTTATACCTCTCATTATGTAAAAAAATGCATCTAGTTTTATCATCTGCATTGACAATGCCCCATTATGGTCTTTATCATTTATATACTACCAGAGGCCCAGTGGACAAAAATTTGTGCTCTCAGGGGGTTAGGGGTCCCTCAGACCGGCCTGTGCCCTCTCACTGTCTGGGACCCCTTTGGGGATGTCCCCGGGGGATCGGGCCTAAGCTGGCAATCAGACATCCCTCTGGCAGCCTCGGAGCCCTCAGAGGATGTCCACTTGCCAGCAGAGAGCAGGCCTAAGCTGCAGTCGGACATCTTTAGTGCTTCTGAGGAGGCAGGAGAGGCTCCCACCACCTGGGTGAGGGTCTGATGGCTGTTTGCAGGCTGGCCACGGCCCTTAGTGATCCAAGCTCCCGGTGAGGCTGGCTGGAAGCAGGTATCTGGGATTTATTTATCTTCTATAATTGAAACTTTGTTGCCTTGAGCGGAGGCCACAGCTGGCCAGGGCAGGCGGGAGGCTTGGCTTCCTCAATTGCTGGGGCAACCAAGCCTCCTGCTTGCTCCAGTTCAGTGGCTGCCGGCCACCATCTAGGTTGGGTTAATTTACATATAGCACTCTGATTAGCTGGTGGGCATGGCTTGGGGTGTAGTGGAGTGACACCAATTTGCATGTTTCCCTTTTATTAGTGTAGATGTCAAAACATATCTCCTAATTGAAGTCGCCTTTTCTAGCACTGTCCCCTTCAAGTACGTACTCCACACAACTAGACAGAGCAATCTCTGTAATGCAAAATAGATTATGTTTATAGTTCTTCAGTGATCACCCAACAGTACAAGATAAGGCTTATTCTCTTTAACACTGCATGCTGAGTCTTATATTTTTAAGTCGTGCACACTGCTTTTTTAGATGCCTCACCTTTTATTCAAACTATTCCTTCTTCCCTAAATGTCTGCTTTCTTTTGCCATGTACATTTGCCAGTCTTCTATACCTAAAACAACATTCTTTTATTTTGTCAATTTATCTTCCCAGATTCAGCTAAAATAGCACTTTTTCTATGATGCTTTTGAAATAAATCCCCTCTGATTTCCCAAAGTGAGCGGGTGCCCCCCTTTACTGTTCCCAGAGCTCTGTCTTGTATAACTTTATCTTATTAAGTAATCCATTGCGTTTATTAGAACTTGGGTTTCGATAGTAGTGAATTTCTTTGCATCTTTATCCAAGGCCTTGGCACATAGGCACTCATCATTTATGCAGGCCCTTAATGACTAATGCAGACATTAAATATGTACTTTAAAGAACTACACTTCTTTCCCCAGTTAAAAATAATTATTGTTATTAGAGAAACAATACAGTATTGATGTTCAGGTGCTTTTATTTGTACTGTAAACTTTTCATGTATCTGATAAGTTTTCCTTCCGCAGAGCACTACAAGTGGACAATTTTCTATGGGATTTTTATCCTTCACATATTGACTAAAAGAGGTAGATAAAGATAGCATTTGGTTGGATGTGATATAAAGTTATTTCTTATAGCCCACTTATAACAATTTGACTAATATTGAAGAAGTTTTTTAAACAAAAACTGTTTCCTATAAAAAATAAACTTAGCAACAATAAATAACTTAAATTAAAAAAAATAAACTTAGAAGAGCCCATATTTTGTGCCCAACGTGTGTAGGTTAATGGAACTGAATGAGATGCCGTATGTTTACATTTATGTTATCTGAAAATAATTTAATTCCTATCTCTTTTAGTAATAAAATTATAAGTACATACATAGACATAGACATATATAGATTTTAACTTTCTACAGTTCTAAATTCAGAATGGACAAATAAAGGAGAAACTACAATTTCTCTGGTGTACTGTATTTTTAAAAGCTCTTTTTCCTATCTACCTTATCTTTAAATTACCTTCTAGGGTTTAAATCAATATTTTCCCAAGGCTTTTGTTACCTTATCTTGATTTGGTGTTTTTGAACTAACGATGGAAATTCAGTTTAGGGTTATCTCTTCAACTTGAAACTACTGAAGAACAAACATATTTCTTCAGACTATTACTAATTTTAAATTTAAAATAACCACTTTCTGCTTTACTAACATTGCAATGTTATTGTCTTTTCTCTTTCTTCTTC
This sequence comes from Murina feae, assembly GCA_004026665.1. Lineage (NCBI taxonomy): Eukaryota > Metazoa > Chordata > Mammalia > Chiroptera > Vespertilionidae > Murina > Murina feae. Next base: position 5,601 of record PVJC01017336.1, read on the forward strand.
TTTATCAGTATTTAGAAACTTTTATCTGATTCTTTACAGAGCTATTGCTTTTCTTGACAGATTCCCCTTGCAGGAATTTTAAACATTCAAATAATTTTCCAAAACTTGTTGAGAGATCTATGAAGGTTAATCATTTTCTATGATTACTTGCATGAGATATACTGAGAATATGTGGGATTCCTTTTATTCATTCAAAGTCACACATTTTTATAAAAGAATATGTAATTTTCTGGAAAACTATGTAGTCTTCAGAAAAAAATAATTTTTATAACAATAAGTATAACAAGTGTTCTTCATTAGCGGTACAGACATTTCAGATTTGAGAGAATTCTGTGTTCCATTTAACTATTTTTTTTAACTATCCATTTCCTTTCAACATTTCTTCATACATTATTTAATCTAGATCTTACCCTATCTGGGTTACACTGTCTACCCATAGTAATTTTCACCTAGGTAATGTTAAACAGTGGCTTGAACAATGGAACAGTAATGTCCCAGCATTCTGATGTGTAGAGATGTAATTGGACTACTATAATTTAGCTCTATGCTAATATAGCTAAAATCACTTAAAACTCTAGAAAAATTCATCTGCCTATCAGGACTTATAGAAATTATCTGATAAGTTCTTCTTAAACATTGATGATTTTCTTTCAGCTATATGTACACAAGTTATAGATTTCTTACATATGTATATGTACATACATATACATAAATTTAATGGTGAGCTATTATCACATTGATCATTGTCAATATGTATTTGAAACATTTATATTGTAGATAAAGACAATTGATGAATATTGGCTCAACTATTTTTTTTTATATTTTTATTTATTTCAGAGAGAGGAAAGGAGAGGGAGAGAGAGACAGACACATCAATAGAAACTTGCAACCTGGGGAGCAACGGGCAGTGGCAGCTCATCTGCAGTGGCTAGTCCCGAGCCTGATCTCAAAGCCCCTTTTTCTCTGACCTCCAAGTGACCTAGGGCAGCCCAGCTGAGGCTGTCCTGTTGCTTCTTCTATGCTAAGCCCTCTCTTGTTTTAGTGCTCAGCTGTAATTAATGTTCCCTTAACTTGTGTTGTGAAATTTTTCCCGTACTAAATCAAGAACCCACACACTACCGGCTGGTCCCAGGCAGACAGGCCAAGGGCCAGGTCCCCATTCCGGTAACAATATAAGTGATGGGTTACAAAGGTAAGGGAATACATAAGGATACATCTCAGCCAATATTTTACATTAGAGTCCAAAATTCAATTAAAATTCAAGAGCTGATATATCCAAGTTATTATTAGTCTAAATGCCCTAACAGGTAAAAAGAAAATCTCAAGAGTTTCAGCTTCAGTAGGAAGAACATTATGATTTTCTTCCTAGACCAAATAATTGGTGTAGTAGAAGTGATATTTATCCAAACATTAATCTATCAAAATTGTTTAATTTTTTTGCCTAAAATAAATTAAATCTCATGATTAATAAATAAACTTAACACACTGGTAAAACTGATTTTTGTTATTTATAAGACTTGTATTTATTTGATGTTTTGTTTACTTGAAAAGTTTGTCTTCTATCCCTCATAATAACTACAGATTAGAATGTCTTGTTCATTTTAAGAGCCCATAAATGCTTGAAGAATAAAGTCTACTTAAATCATTATAATATTAAACTCATTGCAACTAAACTTCGCCTTTATAAAGTTATATTTACTTTTCAAAATAAAGTGCCCACGTGAGATAATATAACACACCTATAAACATGATGAAAATAAAAAAAGATTAACAATGTTAAGTAATTAAAACACATTCTTATACTAAGTCAATGGAACTATGTACATTCATGAGAATAAATGGGTGAACTTTTTTACAATCCATGAATGACACAGATAAATCTCAGGAACATCAGTTTAAGTGAAAATAGCCAGACAAATAAATGATGTGAAGCTGGTAAATCTAAGCAATGGTGACAGGAGTCAGAATACTGAATTCTTTATGGAAGAATGACAGACGGCTGGAAAAGGAACATCTGGGAACATTAATTATATTTTTCTTACCAGGCTTATGGTTCCAGGTTGCATTCACTTTGAGGAAATTTACTGAACTAAACATTTGTGATTTGTGTATTTTTTTTTTTTTTTGCATGTGTCATGCTCCAACAGAATTTTAGTTTAAAAACAAGGAATTATTTGATAGAAGAAACTATTTTCATATTTTATAGGACATAAAAGGAGCCACAATGAAATATTTATTTAGGATACAGAGTTAAGTAGTAGGGTCAGTACCGAAACAACGACTCCCAGAAAAGCATCATGTTTGCTACACAGAGAAGAGGGAAATGAGGTAAAAGTTCGCATGATTTAAAAGATTGGACTAATGCTCTGTATATTTCAAATGCATGCTTAACAACATATGCCTTGTTTCCAAGCGTAAGTGGAAAATGACTGCATTTGATTCAGATTAGCTGAGAAATACATATGGCAGTTGGAATTACATCCTCTTGGATTGGGAACACAGTTACCCAGTCTTCCCTTGGTTCATGGACTAACAGCATCAGGAACAAGAACAAAGCACTGCAATCCCCTTACAATTACAATGCAAATTTATATATATGATAAAATTTGAGTTTTTAATTCATGAGAAAGCCTCGATTTGATAAATAAATGGCCCATCACAGAAACTAAAAGCCAGTGAGTCAGAGTAAATCCATGCATGGACTCTTTAAGAGGTACTGTTTGGGACTCCAGCGGCCTTCCATCTCACTCAACTACAATCTCCACTGGTTTTCACAGCCGTATGCTATGGGGACTTCTTCCTGGCACTGGAATCCTGGGCTTGGAGGCCTGGTGTGGGGCTGGGATCCCTCACTTCTCAGATGGGGACCTCTGTGGCCTGAGATATCCCTCCTGAATTTTATCCACCACACATGGGTGTGGGACCAGCCCACTGCTTCTCTGGCCCCTTCCACCAGTCTCCATCTGGCTTCTTTATGTCCTTAATTGTAGGACTTCGTTTCAGCAAGACTTCAGGTGTATTTTCTGACCTTTCTGAATGGTAATTGTAAACAAATCAACTTTCAAATCTTTTATACTTTTGAAGTCTTCGGGATACTGTTGCTTGCAAGGAATGATATTTTGTCATAGGACATTTACGCTCCATTAAACTAGAATGAGACATGCCCATACTGCCTTACATTCCTTTTAATACGTTTCCCATGCCCCACATTATATTTTAGGTAAACCTTTAAAGAAACCCAGCAAAGACAGACTTTTTCCTTAATTCCACAATCATTCTCATCCACTATCATTCTCATCCACTATCATCTACTCTTATTTCTAAAGTCTTTGGCATCTATACCATGTTCTTTGTTTTGTAGACATCACTGATACTATACAATATTTTACTTTTTTACACAATTCCTAAAAAAAACCTTCCGTAAAGAAGCTCGGTCCTTTATCCTCTTTCTCAAGTACATGTGGAGGGAGGGAAGAGGTGAAAGGAAGAACACGCCGCCAGAAGTTGCCAATGCTCAGTGCTGCCCATCACCACTCCTGTGCAGCTCAGTGAGGGCCCTGGAGATTAACTGAGACCCTCAATGGTTAGCTGTGACACAGGAGCAAAAAAAACCTACACTCCATCGTCAGAGTTTTCATCCAGCCAAGAGAAAAAGACAAAGAGCTCCATTCCCTATCTGTTTCCTCAGGCTTTTTGTGAACCTGGCACAACTCAACTGAGTGAGAAGTCTTGCCTGACTCTAATTTCCCCCTGCCTTAGCAGTCATCAGATGGCAAACTGCAGAAGGATCTTTTGTTTTGAAATCCCCAGCTGCCTTGACTTGTATCTCCTTCTCTAGTCACAATTCCTGTTGGAAGCATTTACTTCCTCTCTTGCAACTGGGGTTTTTCTTAAAAGAATGTGCATTGGAAAGGATATAGGAACTTCTTGAGGAGTTCCAGAAAGGATTGTTCAACTCATTAATGAAATTTATACAAGACACTGGTCTTAGCATGTTTCCCTAACAGGGGGCCAACTGAGCTATTCCAGAAGTCCCCTTAGGAACTCCTCTCACTCCTCTACTTGCTGCATCGAGCTGTAACCTCATCTGCCTTATTAAATCTCAGGTTTCAAAATAACTAGAAAAGTGGCATCAAATAGGACCAGTGAAATAAGGCCAACACACCATCAGCTGTTCTATGATGGCTTTAACCAGGTCTATAATACCAATACTTGCTGAACATGTGGGGGCAATTAATATTTTGTGTTTTAATTATTATGTTTATTGTACATTTAAAGGATAAGTTATGTAGCTCATGAACATTATAATCATTAACTTGTTCCAAGACCTGTTTTTTTATTTTATTTTATTTATTTACTCATGCACTTTTCTCCCTATTTACCACTCCCTAATCCCAGCTACTCCAATAGCAACATGCTAATGTGTCTGATGTATATCCTCTGTTGATATGTAACATGCTAAAATATATGTCCTTCTTTAGTTTAATAAAGGTTTTACTAACATAAATGATCCTGTATAATATTAAGCTATATATTTTTGTTTCATTCCACATTCCATTTATAGATTCATCAGTTTGTTGCTTTGTTTTTTCTTTGTTTCACTCCATTATATGTTAACTAGGGGCCCAGTGCACAAAATTCCTGCACTGGGGGGGCAGGTTCCTCAGCCCAGCCTGCCCCCTCTCACATACTGGGAAACCCTCAAGGGGTGTCCTACTGACAGCTTAGGCCTGCTCTCAAAACCCCTTGGAAAGTGGGCCTAAGCCGCAGTCTGGCCTCCCTTTGTGGGAGGCAACCAGGCTAATCAGGGGAAGAAGCCACCAGACCCATCACTCCGCTGCTACCAAGGTGTTTTCATCAACATGGACTCCAGTCCCTTCACCTGAAGAAATGACAACTTTCTCTAGGCATTTTCAAGATGTGTCTTTCATAGAATATGACATTTCTTTATTATTTATTTTTAATCCTCACCTGAGGATATGTTTCCATTGATTTTTAGAGAATGTGGAAGAGAAGGAAAAAAACAGAAAAAAACATCAAAGTGAGAGGAACACTTGGATTGGTTGCCTCTTGTATATGCCCTGACCTGGGCCCTGGCCAGGAAGGAACCTGCAGCCTAGGTACATGCCCTTGGTCAGAATTGAACCCAGACCCTGCAGTCAGCAAGCTGAGGCATTATGTACTGAGCCAAACCGGCTAGAGCAGGATATGACATTTCTTAGCCCTCCAGCAGTGGACCTTCATTGTTTTTCTCCAGGAGTGTGGTGGAAAAACCCTAGATCGCCTTTTGGATTCTTATTACCCAAGTTACTAAGAATAGTATCAGTGGCATACAGGGAGCTTAGCCAATGAGCGGTAAGAAAAGGTGTTTCCTCTGTAGTTCACTCTGATCACCAGCTCCACCCCTGCCCTTCCAATCCCAGCTCCACCCCTGCTCAGGCCTATGACCTCTGGCCGAGGATGCAGGCCTGGGCAGGGGACCCCCCAAACCCCTCTGATCACTGGTTTCACAGAGCCCAGGCCTCTGCGATCACTGGCTCTGATCCTGCCCCCTGCCATTGCCGCCTCTGCCCTTGCCCCACTTGCAGACTCTGGCCAAGGCTGCAGGCCTGGGCAGGGGACCTCCAGGCCCTTCTTATTGTGGGCTCTGCCCCTGCCCCACTACAGCCTCTGGCCAAGGCTACAGGCCTGGACAGGAGACCCCCAGACCCCTGCTTTGCTGGCTCCACATGTGCCCAGACTCCTGTGATCGCAGGCTCTGCCCCTGCCCCTCTGATCACCAGCTCTGCTCCTGCCCAGGCCCTGAGATCGCCAGCTCCATCCCTGACCCACTGAACCCTTGGCCAAGGCTACAGGCCTGGGTAGGGGACCCCCTGATCCCTGCTTTGCTGTCTCCACAGGTGCCCAGACCCTGAGATCGTAGGCTCCTACCCTGCCCCTCAGATCGCTGGCTCTGCAGAGCCCAGGCCCGTGCGATCTCCAACCTTGCCCCTGCCCAGGCCTGAGGCCTCTGGCCCAGGCTTTATGCTTGGGTAGGGCACCCTCATACCCTTTTGATCACCAGTTCTGCCCCTGCCCCCTCTGATTGCCAGCTCTGCCCCTCCCCATGCCTGAGGCCTCTGGCAAAGGCCTCTGTCCTGAGCAGGGGACCGCCAGCCCCCTCTGATCACCTGTTCTGTCCCTCGGGCCCCCCCGTCTTCCCTGCCACCTGCCTGGCTAACAGGCCTGACCACTGCAGTGGCAGGGCTGAGAGGGATTGGACTTTGTGGAGTGACACCTGATTTGCATATTGCTCTTCTATTTGATATGATGTGGCTGTGGGTGCCACCATCTTGTGGCTATGGAGTGGCCATCTTTGTGACAGACACCTAATTTGCATATTGCTCTTTTATTAGATAGGATGTGGCTATGGACACCGCCATCTTGTGGCTATGGGTGCGGCCATCCTTGTGACGGAGTGACGCCCAATTTGCATATTACTCTTTTATTATAGGATATACTCATCAAGTCTCCTACTTCAAGCTACCATGTGGTATTCAACTGTGTACATCAGTCACATTATCTTAAGTACTGTTACAGTGATGGTCACCAGCATTATATTCAACTTCCTGTCATAACAAACAACACTGCAATCAGTATCCTGGCTCATACCCTCCTATGTTTTATATTGTGAGAAAGAGAGTATGTTCATTTTATTTAATGAAGAACCATTAGTTTAACTGCAGGAAAAAGCGGTGCTTGAGATAATTACTATTTCCTCCTTCAAAACAAAAGTATGCATTACTTCACTTTTTACTTTTTGTTAGGCTAGTGTACATAAATTGATTATCTCAATGTTTGTTAGCAGTTTTATTAGTTTGCAATTAGCACATAAGAAACAGAATGTATTTAAATTGTATACCTTGAAAAGTTTTGACATATGAAGTGATCACCACAATCAAGAGAGTGACAATATCCATTACACCTAAGCACCTAACAGCTCTTCATGTCCCTTTCCAAGTTTTCCCTTTTCTAGATGGTTGCTCTTATTTCTTATTTTTCACAAATTACAATGGTTTGACGCCCTCACCCTCATGTGGGTAAGAACTATCATCCTTTCATTGTTCCTCATCTTATGAGAAAGTTTTCTGAAGTCCTTTACCAGTTCGAGGAAATTCTTTTCACTTTCCAGTTTACTGAGACTTTAGCAGGAAAGAATGTTAGGTTTTACCAACAGGTATTTCTGCATTTGTAATTTATATGGTCGTATGATTATTCTTTCTTAGATTGTAAACATGACAAACTTTATTATTTGGTTTTTAAATCTTGGGAATAGATGCATATATATATATCCTATATAATAAAAGGGTAATATGCAAATTGACCCTAACAGCAGAAGCACTGGGAATTCTGGTCACACTCACCACCAGGGGGCAGATGCTCAATGTAGGAGTTGCCTCTGGTGGTCAGTGCACTCCCATAGGGGGAGCTCTGCTCAGCCACAAGCCGGGCTGATGGCTGCCAGTATAGCAGCGGTGGTGGGAGATTCTCCTGCCTCCTCAGCAGCGCTAAGGATGTCCGACTGCAGCTTAGGCCTGCTCCCCGCTGGCAAGTGGACATCCTCCAAGGGCTCCTGGGCTGCAAGAGGAATGTCTGACTGCCATCTTAGGCCCAATAGCCCGGGGAGCAGGCCTAAGCCAGCAGGTGAACATCCCTCGAAGGGTCCCAGACTGCAAGAGGGCACAGGCCGGGCAGAGGGACCCTCCCCCGCCCCCCTCGAGTGCACAAATTTTTGTGCACCGAGCCTCTAGTATTAAGATAAGTTTAAAATTCAATTGAAAGATAAATATGGAATTAAATATAATTCAGCTGTTATTAACATTTTAGAACAAATAAAAAAAAGAATAGGTCTTGCCTGTTACAAGTAAGAAAAAAATATCAAGAAAATATCTTTGTTTCCTTTTCCTAAGACTCATACCCTGAAGCTGTCTGTGTATTAAAAAGGAAATAATTTATTCTAGACTGAAATGTAAATCAAGGTAAGTTTGCAGCATAATTCTGCAAGAGCTCCTACATGTAAACCCCTTTAGCAATTTAACTGGGAATCTAGAGATGTGTGGCTACTGGGAATAACTGAAAATATTTTATAAAACTGAAACATATAAGAAAGATAATTATGAAGCCTGTATGCATGAAGAATCAGGCTTCATCTTTTACCCAAAGGAAGATCTGGCAAAACTTGAAAGAATCTTAGACTAAGTGCTAACAATGTGTATTAGATCATTATATGTGAGGTTGGATTTTAGAGCTCTACTCTAAAATTCTTACAAATTTGAAAAAGGAATAAGTTATCTTGTGCAGTAATAAAGTGAGTCATCTCCTTGACTACAGATGCATGAAAAATATCTGAAATTGATGACTTTGAATATCTAACTAGTGTCATTAATTTACTTAAAAGAAACAGTGTATTTTTTAACAAATTCCATTGCATGAATCACTATTCCTTTAAAATAATGAAGGAAAAATTTTTGTTATTAGTTTATTATTTTTTATAAATATCTAAACTAATAAAGGCGTAATATTAAAATTAACTGTTTCTTCGGGATGGGTAAGCCATGCCCACCAGCCAATCAGAGCGACTGTATGCAAATTAGCCCAGCCAACATGGAGGCTGCCACTCATGGACCTGAGTAAACGGCAGCTTCCATTGCAGCAGGAGTGAAAATGAAACTGTTTGCACCACTCCGCTTATCCTGCCTCAAGGCAAAACATGTTTGCAACAAAATATCATGCATAGAATGCTCGGGAGCTGAAGGAAACAGAAGGCCTGGCCTGACAACTAAGAGTAACATTATCTCATTATAGAAGCGTGAGGTGAAGCAGAGAGGAAGCTTCATTACTAGGAGGCCTCGGCTTAAAGGAATAGTGCATCAATTATAGAAGATAAACAAACCTCAGAAACCTGTGTCCAGCCAGCCTTGCTGTGGGCAGCCTTAAAGCCTGAAAGCGCCAATCAGCCCGTCACCCATGCTGGCCACAACCCAATGGGGTGAGGGATGTTACTGGGGGCTTGGCCAGCCTGGAGACAGCCATCAGCCCATCACCCAGGCTGGTCAGGCATGCCAGTAGGTGGACATTCCAGAGGGGTCCCAGACTGTGAGAGGGCACAGGCCAGGCTGAGGGACCTTCCGAGTGCACAGAGAGGCTGCAGGGTAGAATAGCGCAGGACCCAAGACCAGTGAGTGGGAAAGAGGCGGCAGGGTTGGCGGCCTACTTGGAGGCTCCCCAGACCCTTTGCGGGGCACCGGGGAGCGGGAAAGAGGCAATGGGGGCCAGGGGCCTGCTTGGCGGCTCCTCAGGCCCTTTGAGGGGCACCGGGGAGCAGGTAAGAGGTGGCAGGGGGTTGGCAGCCTGCTTGGCGGCTGTCCAGGCCCTTTGGGGGGCACTGGGAAGCAGGAAAGCAAGCTCCTGGGGGCTGGGGGCCTGCTTGGTGGCTCCCCGGGTCCCTTCTGGGGATCAGGGAGCAGGAAAAGGCTGGGCTGACTGAGAGGCCAGGTTTTCCCTGCTTCCTGGTGGCTGGAGAAAGATGGGCAGTAGGTAAGCTTAGGAGGCAGGCAGCACCCAGCCCTGGCCACAGCTCAAAAAAGAGAATAATATGCAGGGGAGGGCAAGAGTCTGAGAGATCAACATAGAGGAGGTGCCTGCTCCAAACCTTGATGGTGTGCCTGGGGGCAGGCCCCCAGCAGGTAGACACACACAGGAGGACTGCTCTGAGCCTCAGATGCAGCTGGGGGGCAGGTCCCCAGTGGCAACACACACACACACACACACACACATACACACACACACAAAAGGCGCCTGGCAGACTGGGGCCATCATAGGACATCCACTGAGGGGTTCCAGACTGTGAGAGGGGGCAGGCTGGGCTGAGGGACTTCCACCCTCCTCCTGTGCATGAATTTCGTGCACCAGGCCCCTAGTCAATTAATATGTATGATATAAAAAGAAAAAATCATATACTTATATAAAATTAGAAAAGGTAAAAAGTGTTCAACAATGACAGAGTACCCAAATGTGTGTTTGCATTACTTGTCTTTGCACGGATAGAACCAAACACACTGACCAAATAACTTTGATTGACAATTCAGCTATTAAGCAGTTCCCCTTCCTTTATGAAAACTACTCACTTTTATATTTTCAATATTTAGTATAGCTAGAAAAACAGGAGAATTTATTAACTATTGCCTAAAATGTATTTGGCACCTGATATTAAGAGAATAATCAATAATCAACAAATTGAAGCTATTAACAGGGAGTCCAAGCTCATCACTTGCTAGAGGACCTATGCACGGAATTTGTGCAAGGGTAGGTCATGGCAGCTCCAGCTTCGTCTGGAAGGTCGCCCAGATGGTCATTCGCTGTTTGATCATTCGGTCGATTTGCATATTATGCTTTTACTATTATAGATAATATTTTTCTTTTAGAACAAAGTCAAGATTAGCAAAAAAAGGTTTTATATTAAAAAATGAGTCATATATTATAAATTATGTGGCAATTTAATTTGCCAAAGCTAGCTGCTTACAAATAATTGCACTTCTATATTTAAATTCCTTAAAAGTTTAAGCTTGCTATAGCATATATATTAAATGATCCTTTTAAAATTATAGAATTTACATTTTTTAAAATGATTTATTTGGCCACAGACTGACGGTGCTTTAAGATTAGTGACTATGGCCACATGTGTTTCATAATTCAATAATTTTCTCATCTTCCTAAAAGCATCACTTTAGATGCCATATTAGTCAGGTACTCCTCAATTTTTCTCTGTATCATCTAAAGTAAATGAAATTTTCATATTTATTTAAAATATCCCAACTTATTTTTATAAATGCTAAATAATGATATATATCATATGCCATAGTTTAATACATTTGCTATTGCTTTAAGGAACCCCACCCACAAAAACAAATTGAGAGCTTAATTATTTATTTTTAATATACACAAAATGACTAGCATGTCAAAATATCATAATTAAATATTTTACTCAAACTTTTATAGTAAGCAAAATAGGCTAATAAATCCTTTCACCTGCAGAAATATCCTTCTATTTGGAGCATCTGCATCTCATACTTTGGGGATAGATCTCAGCTTATTTTCATGCCTAAGCAAAAATACCTGTAATGCTTTTTATAAACTAGAAAATTCTTTCCCAGGAAAGTATAAACTTAGTTTGCTAGAGTTATCTTCACCAGTAAAATATATTTTAGGGAAACAGAAAATATTTGCATAAAAGCGGAATAAAATCAAATCAGTAATAATGACAAACAGGTTGATAATCTTACCCAAGGGCAATGCCCAAACTTGTTCTTATCTAAAGTAAGATGAGTGTACTAAGAAATCCACGGTGTCATAGAAAAGACAATTTTTTGAAAATGAGTAATATCCATACAAAAATGTAAAATATTTAATATTTTCTTTGGACTTCTGTTCCCTTTCCTATAGATATTCTATTAAGATTTTTTTTTTTAATTTTTTATTGATTAAGTTATTACATATATGTCCTTAACCCCACATTGCCCCTTTCCCCCCATTCATGCCCTCAGCCCCCTATTGTCTGTGTCCATTGGTTAGGCCTATTTGTTTGCATATAAGTCCTTTGGTTGATCTCTCACCTTTACCTCCACCCACCCCTAATTTCCCTCTGAAGTTTGATGGTCTGATCGATGCTCCTCTGTCTCTGGATCTGTTTTTGTTCATCAGTTTATGTTGTTCATCATATCCCATAAATGAGTGAGATCATGTGATATTTATCTTTCTCTGACTGGCTTATTTCACTTAGCACAATGCTTTCCAGTTCCATCCATGCTGTTGCCAATGGTAAGAACTCATTCTTTTTTACAGCAACATAGTATTCCATTGTAAAGATGTACCACAGTTTTTTAATCCACTCATCTGCTGATGGGCACTTAGGCTGTTTCCAAATCTTAGCTATGGTGAATTGTGCTGCTATGAACATAGGGGTGCATATATCCTTTCTGATTGGTGTTTGTAGTTTCTTGGGATATATTCCTAGAAGTGGGATCACAGGGTCAAATGGGAGTTCCATTTTTAGTTTTTTGAGGAAACTTCATACTGTTCTCTACAGTGGCTGCACCAGTCTGCATTCCCACCAGCAGTGCATGAGGGTTCCTTTTTCTCCACATCCTCACCAGCACTTGTCATTTGTTGATTTGTTGATGAAAGCCATTCTGACAGGTGTGAGATAGTACTTCATTGTCATTTTGATTTGCATTCCTCCGATGATTAGTGACTTTGAACATGTTTTCCTATATCTTTTGACCTTTCTTCTGTCTTTCAAAAAGTATCTATTTAGGTCCATTGGCCATTTTTTGATTGGATTGTTTATTTTCCTTTTGTTAAGTTGTACAAGCTCCCTGTAAATGTCAAGAGAATAAACCCTTATTGGAGATAACATTGGCAAATATGTTCTCCCATGCAGTGGGCTTCTTGTTTTGTTGATGGTTTCCTTTGCTGTGCAAAAGCTTTTTATTTTGATGTAGTCCTATTTATTTTCTCTTTAATTTCCATTGCTCTTGGAGCAGTATCAGTGAAGAAATTGCTTCAGCATATATCTGAAATTTGCTGCCTGTGGATTCCACTACTATTTTTATGGTTTCTCATCTTATGTTTAAGTCCTTTACCCATTTTGAGTTTATTTTTGTGTATGCTGTAAGTCGGTGGTCTAGTTTCATTTTTTTTTTGCATGTATCTGTCCAATTTTCCCATTACCATTTATTGAAGAGGCTGTCTTGACTCAGTTGTATGTTCATATCTCCTTTGTTGAATATTAATTGAGCATAGTGGGTTTGGGTTAATTTCTGGATTTTCTATTCTATTCCATTGATTTATATGTCTGTTCTAGAGGCAGTACCAGGCTGTTTTGAGAACAATGGCTTTGTAATACAGCTTGATATCTGGTATTGAGATCCCACCTATTTTGTTCTTCTTTCTCAAGATTGCTGCAGTTATTTGGGTCTTTTTTTATTCCAGATGAATTTTTGGAAAGTTTGTTTTTAGGTCTATGAAATATGGCATTTGTATTTTAATGGGAAGTGCACTGAATCTATAGATTGCTTTGGGTAGTATGGATATCTTGATGATGTTGATTCTACCAATCCATGAACATGGTATGTTCTTCCATCTGTTTATGTCTTCCTCTATCTCCTTTTTCAGTGTCCTGCAGTTTTCTGCATATAGACCTTTTACCTCCTTAGTCAGGTTTATTTCTAGGTATCTTAATTCTTTTTGGTGCTATAGTAAATGGGATTGCTTTTTTAGTCTCTCTTTCTGTAAGTTCACTATTGGTGTATAGAAATGCCATAGATTTCTTGGTGTTAATTTTGTATACTGCTACATTGCTGAATTCATTTATTAGGCCTAATAATTTTTTTATGGATTCTTTAGGGTTTTCTAAGTACAGTATCATGTCATCTGCAAATAGGGACAGTTTTACTTCTTTTCCAATTTGGATGCCTTTTATTTCTTCTTCTTGTCTGATCGCAATGGCTAGTACTTCCAATACTTTGTCAAACAGGAGTGGTGAGAGTAGGCATCCCTGTCTTGTTCCTGTTCTTAGGGGAAATGGTTTTAGTTTTTGCCCATTAAATATGATGTTGGCTGTGGGTTTGTCTTATATGGCTGTTATTTTATTGAGGTATGATTCTTCTATTCCCACCTTGCTGAGCATTTTTATTAAGAAAGGGGGTTGGATTTTGTCAAATGCTTTTTCTGCATCAGTTGATATGACTATGTAATTTTTATCTCTCAATTTGTTTATGAGATGTATCATGTTTATTGATTTGTGGATATTGTACTATCCGGGATAAATCCTACTTGGTCACGGTGTATGATCTTTCTAATATAATGCTGGATCCGATTTGCTAGAATTTTGTTGAGAATTTTGGCATTTATGCTCATGAGGGATATTGGCCTATAATTCTTTTTCATTGTGTTGTCTTTATCTGGTTTTGGTATTAGAGTGATGCTGGCTTCATAAAATGTGCTTGGAAGTGTTCCTTCCTCTTGAATTTTTTGGAATAGTCTGAGGAGGATAGGTTTTAGTTCTTCATTGAATGTTTGGTAAAACTCCCCTGTGAAGCTGTCTGGCCTCAGGCTTTTGTTTGCTGGAAGCTTTTTGATGACTGTTTCCATTTATTCAGTAGTTATCAGCCTATTGAGATTTTTAGTATCTTCCTAATTGAGTTTTGGAAGGTTGTATTTTTCTAGCAATGTGTCAATTTCCTCCAGGTTGTCTAATTTGTTAGTATAGAGTTTCCACAGTAATTTTTAACAATACTTTGTATTTCTGTGGGGTCTGTTGTTAGTTCGCCTCTCTCATCTCTGATTTTGTTTATTTGGGTCCTCTCTCTTTGCTTCTAGGTGAGCCTGGCTAAAGGTTCATCAATCTTGTCTATCCTTTCAAAGAACCAGCTCTTGGTTTCATTGATCTTGTGTGTGTGTGTGTGTGTGTCTGTGTGTGTATATAATGTTTCTATGCCATTCCTTTCTGCTCTGATCTTTATTATCTCCTTCCTTCTGGATACTGTGGGCTTTTCTTCTTGCTCTCTTTCTAATTCTTTGAGTTGTAGAGTTAGATGATTTATTACCATTTTTTCTTATTTTGTGAGGTAGGCCTGTAGAGCTATGAACTTCCCTCTCAGGACTGCTTTCATTGTGTCCCATAGATTTTGGATTGTTGTGTTTTTATTGTCATTAGTTTCCAGGATGTTTTTAATTTCTTCTTTGATCTCTTTGGTAACCCAATCATTGTTTAATAGCATTCTTTTCAGCCTTTAAGTGTTTCAACTTTTTGGATTGTTTTTATTGTGATTGATTTCTAATATTATGCCATTGTGGTCAGAGAAAATGCTTGATATTATTTCAATCTTCTTTAATTTCAGAAGACTTTGCTTGTGACCCAGCATGTAGTCTATTTTTGAAAATGTCCTATGTACACTTGAGAAGAACATATATTCTGTGGCTTTGGGGTGAAATGCTCTGAAGATATCAAGTCCATTTGATCTAGTCAGTCATTTAGGATTGCTGTTTCTTTGCTGATTTTTTGTCTAGAGGATTTATCAAGTGATGTCAGTGGTGTATTAAAGTCTCCTACTATGATTGTACTGTTGTCAATCTCTCCCTTGACATCTTCCATAAGTTTTTTTTATGTATTTGGGTCTCCTGCATTGGGTGCATATATGTTTATCAGAGTTATATCCTCTTGTAGTATTGATCCCTTTAGTATTATGAGGTGGCCTTCCTTATCTCTTGTTATGGCCTTCACTTTCAGGTTTATTTTGTCATTATATAAGTTTTGCTATCCCAGTTTTTGTTTTTTTCTTTTCATTTACATTTGAATAAAATATATTTTTCCACCCCTTCACTTTCAGTCTGTGTGAGTCCCTTATTCTGAGGTGGGTCTCTTGTAGACAGCATATATATGGGTCATACTGGTTTATCCACTCAGCCATTCAATGTCTTTTGATTGGAGCCTTTAGTCCATTTACATTTAAAGTTAATACTGAAAGGTACTTATTTGTAGGCATTTTTATTTTTTGTGCCTGTTTTCTTTCTTAGCTTTTTATTTCTTCTTTTTACACCAGTCCCTTTAGCATTTCTTGCACTGCTGGCTTGGTGATGATAAACTCCCTTAGCCTTTTTTTTTTTTTTTTTGTCTGTGAAGCTTTTTATTTTCCCTTCAATTTTGAGTGATAACCTTGTTGGATAGAGTATTCATGGATTCAGTCTCTTGCTTTGCATCACTTTGTAAATTTTCTTTCATTTTTTTTTTTTTGGCCTGATGTGTTTCTGTTGAGAAATCATTTGATAATCTAATTGGAGATGCCTTGTATGTAACTTTTTGTCTCTCTCTTGCAGACTTTAAGATTCTCTCTTTGTTCTGAACATTTGCCATGGTAATTATGATGTGTATTGGTGTGGGTCTTTTTGGATTCACCTTGGTTGGATCTCTGTGCTTGTGTGACTTTTTTCTTCCCTACCTCAGGGAAGTTTTCTGAGATTATTGCTTCAAATACGTTTTCTAATCCTTGTTTCTCTTCCTGTTTTTCTGGCACCCCTATTATTCATATGTGGCTTCATTTCATGTTGTCCCATAGCTCCCTTCGGCTCTCCTCCTGTCTTTTAATTATTTTTTTCTCCAATTGCAGTTCACTTTGGGTGTGTTTTGCTTCCCTGTCTTTTAATTCACTAATTTGGTCCTCCACCTCTCCTAGTCTACTGTCAAAACTTTCCATAGTGTTTTTTATTGCAGCTATATCACTCTTCATTTCTTCTTGATTCTTACATAAGTTATTAATTTTTTCATCCATTTCTTCTTGATTCTTAAATATATGTTTTTATTGATTTTTTACAGAGAGTAAGGGAGAGGGATAGAGAGTTAGAAACATCGATGAGAGAGAAACATCGATCAGCTGCCTCCTGCACACCTCCCACTAGGGATGTGTCCACATCCAAGGTACATGCCCTTGACTGGAACTGAACCTGGGACCTTTTAGTCCGCAGGCCGACACTCCATCCACTGAGCCAAACTGGTTAGGGCTATTTCTTCTTGATTCTTACATAAGTTGATTTTTTCCTCCATCAGGTTTATACACTCTAGGACCCTTATTCTGTATTCTTTTTCGACATATTGGATGCCTCTGTTTCACTTAGCTGCTTTTCTGGTGATTCCTCCTTTTCTTTCCTTCAGGAGTTTCTTTATCTACCCATTTTTGGTCTCACCGACTGATCTAAATGTTGAGTTGTGTAGGGGCTTCTCCTTGGGTGGCCTTGGCTCCTCGGGCTGTGGTTGCTCCTCGGGTGGGCATGGAAGTAGCTCCTTCTCAATTGGCAGTGGCTCCTCTGTTGGGTGCTGTTTGCAGCAGTGGTGTCTCCTCTGGCTGGTGGGGGAGGCTGCTCATACAGCTGCTGTTCCTTGGACAGGGGTGTGCTGATCACGAAGGCTGCTGCTCCTCAGATGGGGGTGGGCTAAGCGCGACTGCTGCTCCTTGTATGGGGGAGGTCTGCTCACGTGGCTGCTGCTGCTTGAATCGGGGCTGGCTGTACACTGCTGGTGCTCCTCAGATGGGGCGGGCTTCTCGTGAGGCTGCCGCTTCTTGGTCAGGGGCAGATTGCTTACAGGGCTACTGCTCCTCGTACGGGTGCAAGGTGCTTGCGCAGCTGCTGATCCTCTGATGGTGGTGGGCTACTCACCCAGCTGTTGCTTGTCGGACAGTTGCAGGTTGTGTGTGGCTGCTGCTCCTCAGACCAGTGCAGACTGTGCAGAGCTGCCCCTCCTCAGATGTGGGTGGTCTGCTCGAATGACTGCTGCTCCTCAGGTGGGATTGAGCTGCACATGCATCTGCTGCTCCTCGTACGGGGGTTGTCTGCTCTCGTGGTTTCTGCTACTTGGATGGGGGACAGGCTGGTTGTGTGGCTGCTGCTCCTTGGGTGGGAGTGAGCTGCACATGCAGCTGCTGCTCCTCGGATGTGGGCAGGCTGCTCACACAGCTGCTGCTTGTTGGACAGGTGCAGGCTGTGTGTGGGTGCTGCTCCTCGGACCAGTGCGGACTATGCAGGGCTGCCGCTCCTTGGACATGGGCAGTCTGCTCATGTGGCTGCTGCTCCTTGGACTGGGGCAGGCTGCTCAGGCGGCTACTGCTTCTCGACTGGGGACAGGCTACTCATGGTGCTGTTGTTCCTCATACAAGTGTGGACTGGTCACACAGCTGCTGCTCCTCAAATGGGGGCAGGCTGCTCATGTGGCTGCTGCTCCTCAGACTTTCATGTAATATTATTGAAGACTAGAGGCCCAATGCATGAAATTTGTGCAAGGGGCTCAGCCTTCACAGCCATAGCAGCTTTCCTTGGCCCTCGTAGCTCTAGCTTTGTCTGGAAGGTCATTCAGAAGAATGTCTGGAAGGTCATTCAGCTGTCCATTCTAATTAGCATATTATGCTTTTATTATTATAGATTATAGATAACATAAGAAGGGTGTCGACATGAGTAATGAAGCACACACAGCAATTTTCTATGACTTCAAATGATTGGTTAACCACACCATAAGCAAAAGAATTATCATGATAATGTTATAATATGTTAAAGTGAAAGTTTCAACTGGTACCTAAGATGTGTCATATATAAGATATCAAAGTGAGATGGGAGGTGAACCAATATGCAGATTTAGAAACAAAAAGTTAAAACTATTGAGATGATTTGATTTCTTTCATTAACTGCATTCATATACAAAGCATTTAAAAATAGATTTTGTAGGAAAAGTTAAAGAAAAATATATTTGCAGAAAATTACTTTGTTGTGTTTTTCAACATTCATAAGGAAAAACAGGAATGTGTGCCCACCTCACAGCTAATGAGAATGGCACAGTGAGACAATTCAGAAAGAGTGGTACTCATCTCCCACGTTCAGTGGGGTGCTTAGGTTTTGGCCAGAAGAATCTAAGACTAGCTTCTACTGCTGTTGGGATGTGGTAATATGGAAGGGGGTGGAGAGAAGGGGAAAGACAAAAGGGAGGGAGGGAGGGAGGGAGGGAGGAAGGAGAAAAAGGAGAAATAATGCTTTAGAAAGTATCATTATCAGCATCATGGCAAATTATACTTCCCATGGTCAGACATGAAATGTATAAAAAAGATTTTAGACTTATTATTCAATCCCCCTAAATCTTCAGATGATAAAGGAGAATGAAAAACCTCCTGAAGAGCTGAG
Source organism: Murina feae (assembly GCA_004026665.1). Lineage (NCBI taxonomy): Eukaryota > Metazoa > Chordata > Mammalia > Chiroptera > Vespertilionidae > Murina > Murina feae. Next base: position 24,360 of record PVJC01017336.1, read on the forward strand.
GAAAGAGCAGCACCCAGAGTAATGAAATTTTAATTGTCTGTGAAATGTAAGTTACAGGTGGGAGGGAACAGTTAGGAGTCTCTGCAAACTCAGAAAATGTCTTATGTGATAGTCAAGTTTAAACTCTTGCCTAGGCAGAGTATCTGAGGCTATCTTTTTTATCGATCCATAATCTTACTTGCTGTGGTGATCATTTCACAATTCATACAAATATCAAATCATGCAGTGAACATGAAACTAATATGTTATATGTCAATTATATCTTAATAAAAATGAAAAAAAACATAATGATTTGTCCCACAATTTTCTACTCGCTCTCATAACAAAAACATTCTCTATTAAATAAATTTTAAATGGTCAGTGAGAAAGAATTAAGTTTTTTATGATATCCCATGATTCATGCTTGCTCAATTATGCTGGTTACAGTAGAAAATAAAAAATTTCATCTTGATATCAAAACACACACTAACATCCTTGAGAATAAAAATATTTTAATAACACAAAGGTTAGGTTTTCTCTCCCAAGTTAAATTATTTTTCTTATCTGGCTGACAAACATTAATGACAGAAATCCTAAATTCTCCATACAAAGCAACCCAAAATCTGCTAAATATATTCATGATGCCAGGAAAATCTCTAGGCAATTGAGGTTTCTAATGCAGAAGCAAAGTAAAATTAGAGAAGAATAGAATCAAAGCAGCTGCTCTATGGTTTCACAGCAACCACAGGAGTCCAATCAGTACAATATAATGTGTTTCACACAAGATTGTGAAACTGAAAACTTCATAAGAGCACTGCCTGAAGTCTTGTTAATCACTTCTTTCCTATATAACACCCAACTCACTCTTTTGACATCTCATTCTGAAAATAACAAATTTGTCATTAAACTAGAGTTATAAATTCAAGCTTAATGATAACTCTATTGAGTGGTGTGAGAAGCCATAAATATTACTTACATTCTTCTTACTAACTTGAAAATTCAACTCAGAGGAAAGGTACATCATTCTTAGTTCCTAAGCGATAATAAAAAATGTGCAGGAGAATTATATAATTTCCTATACAATGGAAAATTGGAACTGCTTTTTGACCCTGTGCTTCCACTCCTGGGAATATATTCTAAGAATTCTGAAATAGTCACAAAGGATACGTACACCCCTATGTTCAATGCAGCCCAAGTGCCCATCAGTAAATGAGTGGGATACCATGCACCTGGGAAAAAAAAAAGGATTTCTTATCCTTTGAAACAGCATGGATTTCTAATGGCTCCTAGAATTAGTGCTTCACCTAGAAATAGTAAGCAAAAATCGCCTCCTTATTCTAGAAAGCTATTATTTTTTGCTCCCACTCAGAGATTAGTACTATATTCAACTCAGTTATTCATGACGTCAACAAGTTATTTCTTGCTGCATGATCAGCAGCAGCCTTTTTAACACAGCTGGATTTAAAAATATATAAACATAAGAAAATATCAAACATTTAAAACATATTCATAAGATGTGTACAATGCAAACATGCCCATATAAATACATATGAGTTACTATATATGTACAATGGGCTATTGATTTAATACATTAAAGAGAAATGAGCATAATCAGACCACTACATATTTAATATAATTTGTTGTCTGTATTTTTAAAAATCCATTTAAAGTTTAAAAACGTTTAAAATCTCTTTTTTAAAAGATTCTGATTTAAAAAGTTCTTTCCTACTTAAAATACCTTAAAATAGCCTCCCAATCCATTTAGCTTCTTTAAGAGACAGTCCACATTTTAAATGCCAGTGTTAGAAGCTGTTAAAATAATATTTTGTTCAACCTGACATGTGCAATTTGAATTAATCGATGGCTACACTTTATAAGTTACTGTTGCTGAAGCACTGTGAAAAGAAAATTGGTCTACAAATATCTATTTAACTACTCAGGTAGTAAATACCTGCTGTCATCTATCTATTCTCAAGTGTACCAGCTTCATTTATCCTGCCTGAGATTCAAGACAGCCCTGAAGTTCATTTCAGAAAGCAGTGAACCCAAAAATCCACCTCTGAAAATTTTGAATACGACTCCATTCAGTAATACAATTTCAGAATCTATTAAACAACATTAACTCTCAAATTTCTTCTATGAAATATTTTGAAAGAATTGGGCAAAATACACACATACAAACAGAAGTAACAAAAGTGAAAATACAAGTACAACAAAAGTTATGTTTTACTCTTTGCACCAATTTGCCATATATCTTAATTTGATCTCCTGTATGTCAGATAATATCCCTTTCTTAATCTTCCTTTACCAATTACAATAACTGAGCTTGCCAATATCACCAGATGAAGTGAACCAATAAATTGAATTGCCTCCACAATAGCTTACTCTTAAAGTAGTATATATGACCTTCCTATTTGGAAACTGTTATCAGAAATAGCAGAAGCTGTAGAAGTTTCAGATAAAGGACTATACTTAAAAATTAGATTTCTTTAGGCTTTTGCACATGGATCATTATTTCTGGCTCGGCCAGGTGTGGTGCAGCGGTTGAGCGTGCAGCCAGGAACCAAGGGGCCATTGGTTCCATTCCCCATCAGGGCAAATGCCTGGGTTGCCCATTCTGTGCCCTGTGTGGGGCCTGCAGGGGGTAGCTGATCAATGATGTTTCTTTCTCATCAATTTTTTTCACTCTCTATCCTTCTCCCTTCCTCTCTAAAAAATCAGTAAGATATACTACTTTCATCCTAGGCTCCCAGAATCCATGGGTACAGTCCATTTGAGGATGCATGATTTAATCACAACTATTATTTAATGTCTACAGAATTATACAAACAGTGGAAATGCTTGTGGATGAACAAACGCTAAATGAATTAAAAGAACTAAACCACTGTATTTCATTTCTTTGTGAATTATAGTCCTTAGTAATAGTAAAGGATACATCTGCACAAATAAGTAGGAAATTTGCCTAAAAACTTTCAGGGACTTTTCTTTCAGAAAAACATATGTTTGTTTATATGGAGCTCTACCCTTCCCCCAAGAGTGCTTTATAGCCTAGAAGCATGAGAAATGCTCTATATAGGATGGAAAGATTTGTAATAAGGAAACTGGAGGGAGTTTATAATTTTCTCAGTAAGCAGACTCTAAAACCTAAGGCAACTGTATATAATAGCATGATATTATAGTGGAATTGAGGGAAAGTGAGTGTTTCTCAAGGGTAGAATTCTAGGCTATTAATTAAACACCTTCTGCAGGATTCTCACATTTTTATTAATGTGAATGACAGCGCAATTTAATGGGAAGGTGTATCCTCTAACACCAAATCAATTAAATCCACACTTAGCAATATTATACCGAAGTTCTCAAATTCTTATGCAGTACTTTTTACTGCCTAATGATCCTCTTTAACTCTGTGTGTAATATTTATTTCTAATAATTTCATTTCTTATCCTTGAAATGATTCCAATGGGTGAAAAGATTGTAATGTAAAATATATTAATCACTCTCCTAGGGTTTAGAACCTTTTAGTACACATCAAGCATTGAAAGTGTCCTGGGGGTATAATTATGCCATTATGTTCACATTTTGAGTTGTATCTCATTGCTTAATTATTTGTTTTTAAATGGATGGCCTCATCATATCGATACGGGAATTTTGGACTGGAAACGTGAGGTGTTTCCCTGGGCAGGATGGTCTCCCCAGCTCTTGTCTGGTGGAGATGAAGAATGAAACCACGGATAAAAGGTGGTATAGTAAAGGTGGAAATTTATCAAAGAACAAGTACAGATCCCCACATGGAGGGGGAAAGAATCTCACAGCACAGACTCCCACGTGGGGAGAGGAAAAGAGTCCCACTGAGTTCCTTTTCCCTATGGCTTATAAAGACTGCAGGTCCTTGTGCTTCGATATCTGATTGGTCACTATCCCTTTTTGCCTTGGTCACTATAGCACCTCCTGAGCTCAAAGGTCAAACCTCACCGGAGACATATGAGGCCATCTTCCCTCATTGTTCTCCTGTTTCCCTCTGGTCTTTCTTTCTCCTTCTTTATTTTGTAAATGTACTAGCATTATCTTTTGCTGCTCCCAGAGTTACCTTATCTTATGGAAACATAACTCCTGCCTCTTCCTAACTCCCTTGTTTTATGGAAATGTCATTTCTCCCAACTCCCTTGTCTTATGGAAATATATTCTTTTTGCAATTCTGTAGCCCTGTGTTTTTTCTATGGACCCTTTAAATTCTAAAATTTTCTAAACCTGCCTATTTCACTCCTAAGAACTCCTATTTTACCCTGAAAAATTCCTTTCAATTTCATAAGCTTCTCTTTGCATTGCAGTCCATATTCCTAAAACATAACGAAGGTGGAACAAAGAATCACTGCTTGACTTAGGGTAGGATGTTAATTTGATCTCTGTTTAACCTGGACCTCTACACCTCCTGTATTTGCTTTGTGAAACTACCCATTGTTGTCTCTATGGCCCCTGGAATGACTGACAGAAACAAAGATCAGTAATGCAACAAGATGAGGGTTTCATTTATAACCACTCTCATCTGTTTTTTCTCTCTCCACATTTCTACCTAAAGAATAAGCTCTAACTCGAACAAAATTTTTCTGTGCTTTCTCAGCATAAAGTGGTTTCAATTTTCTTTTCCATTTAAGCATTAACAAAATTTTATTTTTTTCAGATAGAATGATCATTTTTTAAACTAAAGTTTGATTTATACTTTTATTCTTATTGTTATTTCTTAATGAAGTGTCAGGTCTCCATCCCTAGATGGGCCGAAAAGGCTTATAGTCATTGCACTTTCTTGAAAGCCTATTTACAAACACAAGGGAAGAACCTGACATATGCTCATATGTTGATTTAACAGATAGATTGTATTTTTGAGAGGTGACAGCTTGGGAAGTAACTCCTCCAGCAATTCTTACAGACCCCACAGACATGCATACCAATCCAAAGTGGTTGGGAGAACAGGGTCTGTGCGTATGAAGCTGTACAGGAGCAGGACTTTCCATCCCAAAATATTTCTCTTTGACATGAGGATTGTATTAGGCTAATTATTTTCAAGAAATAAAAAGCTCAGGAAGTGCTTTTTAACTTCCCCTTAATTGTTTAAGAGGATTTAGACGAAGGGCCTATTTCAGGAAAGAGAGTTAGCAGCAGAGATAACTACAAAAAAAAAAAAAAAAATGGGTTAGGAGTGGTAGGGGGAGCTCTGCGGAACTTGCAGACCAACTTTCTCTGTCCCAGCAAACATTGATTTTCTAAACATTTGATTTTGCATCTCCATGCGGGTTGCCTTTCTCGCATTTCAAGCACCATCCCCTTACTCTTTCTCTTTAGTTCAGAATGGCATTAAAGCCTCAACTGCCTGTCTATGGGACTCCTATTTTTATGGAGCCTCCATATGTACAAAATGTAAGCTCTGATTGTTAATCTGTTCATGCCAATTTAATTCTTAAACCAGCCAAAAGAACTTAGAATGGTAGAGGAGAAATTGTTCCTCCAGGATGAAACCAAAGAAATAAAAAACAAAAATTGATACCAAACAAAATATGCAATGAAAGATTAATATAATGGCAAGACCTCAAAGAAGTCAAAATGACCTGAGCTGTGTACTCACTCTCTCTCTCTCTCACTCACTCACTGTCTCCTATTTTCCCTTTTTTCTCTTTCCCTTCCTTTCTTCCTCTTTCTTTTTTGAAAGCTATCATCTATCATCTATCTATCTATCTATCTATCTATCTATCTATCTATCTATCTATCATCTATCTGTTATCTATCTATCTATCTATCTATCTATCTATCTATCTATCTATCATCTATCTATCCATCATCCATCTATCTCAAATAGTATTGTACATATTGTAATCTCTCTTAATGTTTATATAATGACATGCAAACTTAAGCACACAGAGTTGAGCTTCATTCAGAGATACTGTCAAACATCTGAATTATAAGCTCTGTATGATCCAGAAGCAAAGCAGGGCAAAAGGTCCCCTTAGAATCCTCCTGCGATGGTGACTGGGAGATGGTAGTATACAGTTCCTAGAGGATAACTGTACCCTGAGGTGGGCTGGGAAAAATCAACATGGAAAGTAAATAGTATAAAATTTTGAGAAAGATCCTCTTTTATTCTTATAGTTGTAGAATAAATATATCATGCTTTGTCATAAGTATGAGCCCATAAGAATGTTTTTGCAATCAAAAGCAAATCAGCATTTGTAAATTATATTCCAAATATCATTTTAAAAGTGCTGATAATCAGAGACTGATATATAGGCAGGTAAACATGGCTCTTCTTACAGTGGGATCTGGGTCTTCGTAATAGGTGAATTATAGTGGGTGATATTCATGGAACTAGGGAAATGGAAGAGTTAGAGGAGTTACTGACCACCTGTTAATTACCAACAGCTCATAGCAGGACAGACAGAGAACAGATGGCACCTTCTGAGAAAAATCCATAAATCCTTCTCCTTCAGTAAGTATTAAGACATGGCAAATAAATAATTTCTACAAATGTTCTCTTTTTACAGGTGTAATAAATAATGTGTTTTTATTTAGAAAGTATTTTTTCAACCACAGTATAAATGGCTTTTGCATTGGGATTTGGTTTTACATTATTTTCATTTATTTTCTCCCTTTTCCTGGGGGGGGGGGGGTTGTAAGTTCTTTGATTTTCTCACTTTCCAAAAACAAAGACCAAATCAATGTTCACACTAATAAAAGCTGATTTATTAGAATAATGGATTTGAAACCAAATCAAATGAAATGCTGCCAGACACTGGATCTTTCCTTAACAATTCAAAATAAGAACACTGAATTAATATTCAACCTTCCATTTTCATGGCCAGTTTGAATATTAATGTTTGAAGAGCTACAAATTTACTCATAATAAGCATTATCCCAATGCAGAAAATCAAATTGCTAACTAATATGCACTTTTTACCAGTTAAAAATACATTTTGCCTTCTGCAGGCAAACAAAATGCAGCAGGTGATTTTTAATAGGAAATCACTTGCCAAGGTGGTTGTGAATGAGGCTGCAGTGGACAGGAGGCAGTTTTTAATAGGAAGCCATCTACAAATCATATCATCATGACCATCTTCTGTGTAGATCAGTGATTCCTAACCTTTATTTTGGCCACGCCTATATAAGCATCTCTAAAATCCTGATGTCCCCCCTGTGACATATAATTCTTATAATTCAAAAAGTGAACTCCTAGTCACCTGGAGGAAGCCTAAAAGGCCATTAACTTGGCCTAAACAAGCTTCCAAACAACATGGAAAATAAAAGAATGAAAGGACAGTTCAAGTACTGAGGAAGAAATCACTAAGAAATTCTTAAAAAGTAATAATAATATGAAATTATAGAAAAAATGGCAAATAAAAGTTTCAAAATATATAATACATAACTGGAATGCATAAATATATCACAATATATATTCATATACTGAATATGGGCCCCTAAAACCATAAGAAATGCAAAAACTTCACTGTTAATAATTCATTCTCCAAATGCACCCTTGAAAAATCCAAGTTTTCCCCTGTGGTGTATGAGCACCTAGTTGGGAACACTGGTCTAAATAGTACTTTCAAATTTTCTGAAGTTGTTGATATAGACAATTCAGAAAATTCAATGAACTTACTGGAGTTAGAAAAATAAATAAATTATGTCAAAACTACTAAAATCTAATAATTTGAAACCTGAATTGGATATTATTGTTTAAAATAAAATTGCTGAGCCTTGCTTTAAATAAGAACAATTAAGGACTAAATTTACTTTCCATAGTTTCCTTTGATGATTAACTATTACTCTTACATACATCTTGCTTCCATCAGCAGAAAATGATAGTAAAATTATAATGATGAAATCTAAACTAATAAAAGCAGAATAGTAAAATTAACCATTTCTCTGGGACGCCCACAGCCAATCAGAACGGCTGTATGCAAATTAGCCCAACCAACATGGCAGCCGCCACTCACGGACCTGAGTAAACATTTAGGCAGCGTCCGTTGCAGCAGGAGCCAAAGGGGAACTACCTGCTCGCTGGCTCCTTAGCCTTTGGCCTGAAGCAAAACGCACATTTGCAACAATTAAGTGTAACAATTGTTTCATTATAGAAGCCGCCAGGTGAGGCAGAGAGGAGGCTTCGTTAGTAAAAGGCCTCGCCTTAAAGGAACAGCATCAATTATAGGAAACCTGCGTCCAGCCGGCCTTGCTGGGACGTTGGGCAATGGGAGCTGTGGGCAGCCTTAAAGCCCCTCACCCAGGCTGGTCAGGCACGCCAGCAGGTGGACATCCCCCGAGGGGTCCCAGACTGCGAGAGG
>PVJC01017337.1:0-32597 GCA_004026665.1 Murina feae
TCTAGATATATCAAGTTTTGGGGTTCAATCCCTGGTCAAGGCACATACAAGAGTCAACCAATGGGTGCATGGATAATTAGAGCAAGGGATCTATCTCTCGCCCTAAAATCAATTTTTTAAATATATTTTATTGATTTTTTACAGAGAGGAAGGGAGAGGGATAGTCAGAAACATCGAGGAGAGAGAAACATCGATCAGCTGCCTCCTGCACACCTTCTACTGAGGATGTGCCTGTAACCAAGGTACCAGAATCAAACCTGGGACCCTGGAGTCCACAGGCGGACGCTCTAGCCACTGGTCAGGGCCCTAAAATCAATTTTTTTAAAGAAAATAAATGAGCCCTAACTGGTTTGGCTCAGTGGCTAGAGCATCGGCTTGCGGACTCAAGGGTCCCAGGTTCGATTCCGGTCTAGGGCATGCACCTTGGTTGCGGGCACATCCCCAGTAGAAGGTGTGCAGGAGGCAGCTGATGGATGTTTCTCTCTCATCAATGTTTCTGATTCTCTATCCCTCTCCCTTCCTCTCTGCAAAATAACAATAAAATACATTTTTTTTAAAGAAAATAGATGAGGAAAATGTGGCACAGACTGCCAAAGGTTCTTGCCCAAGGTCACCCAGCTGCAAAGTGGCAGAACCTGGATTGAACGCAGGCAGCCTGACCCCTGGTACCATACCCGTCACTGCACTGCGTGGAGATGCATGTGGCCCCTTCGTCTGTGCAGCGCTGTGAGGCACACAGGCCCGCAGGCGATATGCAAATGCCCCCTAGGAGTGTGCATGTGCGACTGTGGGTGCACGCATGGAGGGCGTGCTCACATGCAGGTGTGTGAGCTCAGCACTCTGATAAAACCAAGTTCAAATCTCAGTTTACACGCTAACTAGGGGTGGGACAGACAGGAAATGTCACTTTCTTGAGCCTTAGTTTGTTAATCTGTATGATGAGGATAACTTTACCTACCTGTTCTGGTTACCATTGCTAAATAATAAATCAAAACTTACGGTGTAGCCCTAGCTGGTTTGGCTCAGTGACTAGAGCATTGGCCTGTGGACCGAAGGGTCCCGGGTTCAATTCCAGTCAAGGGCACGTACCTTGGTACCAGTCTTCTCCCCGGCCCAGGCCCTGGTTGGGACTCATGCAGGAGGCAACCAATCAGTGTGTTTCTCTCACATCAGTGTTTCTCTCTGTCTTTCCATCTCTCTTTTCGACCACCAAAGGGGTCACGACCCACAGGTTGAGAACCACTGCTTTGGGGGTCGAACAACCCTTTCACAGGGGTCGCCTAAGACCATCCTGCATATCAGATATTTACATGACAATTCATAACAGTAGCAACATTACAGTTATGAAGTAGCAACGAAAATAATTTTATGGTTGGATCACAACATGAGGAACTGTATTTAAAGAGCCAGAAGGTTGAGAACCACTGTTCTAGATGAACATATGCAATGAAAGATTTCATGGCCATCTTTGGGAAAATGTTAGTGATATGATCATAGGGTTCCTGTGCGGATTCAAGATGGTGTTTGTAACAGTGTCTGGCACATAATAGGTATTCAATAAGTTGGAACTCATGCTGATGACGTAAATGTGTATATCATAGCTACATGTGCACATAGCATATATGTTGACCCTAGATGTATATGCATTTCTCCTCAAGGCAATCTGTTTTATAATTATTTTATTGTCTGGCCTACTAGGCTTGAATTCCATGAAAGCACAGACTTTATCTTATTTTATGCAGGAGTGTCAGCACCTAAAATAGGATATGGTATGTAGTAGATGCTCAATAAACATGTTGGATAGATGGATGGATGGATGGATGGGCAGATGGATGGATGGATGGAGGGATAGGTGGATGGATGGAGGGATGGATAAGCATATAAAAATATGTACATAAGTGTGAATCTGTGGATGTGTGGTGAATGTAGGTGTGCAAATCTGTGGGTCTCCATCCCTCTGTGACTGCTCAGGCAAGACCATAGAAACGTTCAAGTCCACCCAGAGGGGAAAGGAGCCAGCACCTGCTCCATCTGTTTTCTGTCCCCAGTGGTGGCCACCATGAGAGATCTGGGAAAGAAGGAGACCCTGGAGGCAGCTGCCGGGGAGGCTCTGGGTCAGACCCTCACTGTGGCCCAGCTGGACGTGTGCAGTGATGAGTCAGTGGCCCGATGTCTCAGCTGCATCCAGGGAGGAGAAGTGGACGTGCTGGGTGAGACCGAAAAATCCCTGTGGTCACTGGCCCCCTCCCTGGCCTAAGCACACATCCTCATCACAGCAAGGCCCCTCAGTGTCTGGGCACCAGCTCTCTTGCTTCATCAGTATCCTCTCGCCCTGAACAGAAGGGGTAGACCAGTTGGCCAAAAGCCCCAAGCTTAGTAGGAATATGGGAAATAAAATGAGATCTGAGGTCAGAGAGATTTTACTGAAGAAAACTTCTCACACATGGAGGAGATCATATGTGGTTTGATGAATCATTTGGGGAAGGGAGCATGATGAAGGAGCAACTCATGATTCCATAACGCCTAGGAATTGCAGTCAGAGTTCAATTGCTCATGCATTAAAGTGGAGGTTGTTCCCGGCAGCCCTCCCGCCTCCCCGGGTTCAGGGTCCCCTCTGACAAATGTTGAATTATATGTGAAGATTATCAAGGCTCCGCATTTGTCCACCCAAGATATCGTGGACTGACCTGGATTTGGAGTGGGCAGATGGGGTGACTCAGGGAGTGTCCCCTGAGGAGTGACACTGGAAAGACTTCAGAGTAACCCTCAGCATCTCCCCCTTAGTGAATAACGCTGGCGTGGGCCTGGTGGGGCCCCTGGAGGGGCTCAGTCTAGCTACCATGCAGAAAGTCTTCGATACCAACTTTTTCGGAGCTGTCCGTCTGGTCAAAGCTGTGCTTCCCGGCATGAAGAGAAGGCGACAGGGCCACATTGTGGTGGTCAGCAGTGTCATGGGGCTGCAGGGTAAGCTCTGGGGCCCACCCCGGGGAAGGCCCCCCAGTCTCTGACCTTCCTTAGCTGGAAGGATGGCAAATAGGTTTCAGCTCATATTCTAAATGAGCCCATGTTGAGAAGGATTCCGAAGCTCAGGAGGAAAAACTCTGGGAAAGGTTAACTATGTCTGCCCTGCTGCAGGTCTAGGCAGTGGTGGTATAGATGCTGCCAATGGCCATGGACATGCCAGCACCATCCCCACTTCCGAACACCTCCAAAACTCTCTCCCAACCATCCCCCGATAAATACACACACACACACACACACACACACCAGAACCCCTCTTCCTGAGATTCCTCCCTGACAAACACTCGCCACCAGCCACAGAGCGGTCTAGATTTGGGATTCTGAAGTTCTTCAAAAGGGAGAGCAGTGATTGACCAGTGACGTCTGCTATGGGCCTGCAATGGAAGCCACCTCCTTGTCACCCATGCTCTTGGGTTTCTCCTCCTCGAACCCCTCTAGACTCCCTTCCTCCCCGGGGACGGTTCCTCGGGCCTGCCCCTCTCCCCAGCCGTCCCCTAGAGAACCCGCCCTGTTCCTTATCATGCCACAGAGAAGCTGCATGTACTTGGCTCAACCCTTTGGCCCCTCATCCAGCCCCATTACTGCTCAACAGGACTGAAAAGGAGCCGGCTGATCAGGACTTGTCCTCAGGGCCCTGGGATCCCAGACCCAATGGCCCCCAGGGGTTTAGAGGATGGAGGGAAGTCAGAGAGTTTCCTGGGCTGAGGGCTGAGGGAGCACGGCTGGGAAGAAGTGGCACCTGGCATCCCAGGACAGCCTCCACCTGGCCCCATGTGCTCCCATCACACATTACCAGGCACCGGGACATGGGCCTCCAGAGCTCCTCATTCCAACCCTCAAACCCTCTCGGTCTGTCTCCCAAAGACCCCTTCCCTCTGGACCCACAAAGCCCATCCCCCAGACCCCCAAGGGTCACCTTCCTCCCACCCTCTCAGGTGTCGTGTTCAACGACGTCTACGCAGCCTCCAAGTTTGCCCTGGAAGGATTCTTCGAGAGTCTGGCGGTCCAGCTGCTCCAGTTCAACATCTTGTGAGGCGGGCCCTTGGGCGACGAGGGGAAATGGAAGGGGCGGAGGGTGGGGGGAGAGGGGAGAGGGGGCGGGGAGGGGCAGACAAGGAAAGGGGGGTACCGAGGAGATGGGGGCCCGGAGGGATGAAATAATGATGGGGGAAGTGAGGGGTGAGAAGGAAAGAGGGCCAGTCATGAGCTAGATGGGGGAGAGTGTGCTGGGGCCCCAGACCCTCCCTGGCCCCCGCCCTGCCTCCAGCGTCTCCCTGGTGGAACCCGGCCCGGTGCGCACGGACTTTGAGGGGAAGCTGCTGGAGCATGTTTGCACGGCCCAGTTCCCAGGCGCCGACCCCGACACCCTGCACTACTTCCGGGACCTCTACCTGCCGGCGTCTCGGGAGCTCTTTCGCTGTCTGGGTCAGAGCCCCCGGGATGTGGCCCAGGTGAGCGGGGGCGGGGGGGGGGGGGACCCCAAAGACGCGCTTTAGGTATGTAGGGGGCGCTCCCTGCAGAACTGCGTCCCCGCCCGAGCTCAGGGCTCCACCCCACAGGTCATTGGCAAGGTCATCAGCTCGGCCAGACCACCCCTGCGCCGACAGACCAACGCCCGCTACTCCGCACTGACTGCGCTCAAGGCCCTGAACCCCTCCGGCCGCTTGTACGTACGATCGGCCCACCACCTGCTCTTCCGCTGGCCGCGCCTCCTCGGCTGGGGCCTCCGCTGTCTGGCCTGCGGCTGCTTTCCCACCCGGGTACGGCCTGGGTGAGCCTCACCCAACCCTGCCCACTCCTGAACAGCCAGACCTCCCAGTGCACACCCAGATCAGAGGTCATACAGGCCATTCACTCACTCACTCACTCATTCAGCAAATTCAGCCTCCAGACACAGACCTTCTGTGGTCAGAGCTGGGGCAGAGAGAAGGAACCCAGGACCCTGGGCGGAGGAATCCAGAGCAAGGAGCTGGTACTGCCTCTGGGAAGGCCAGGGGGGCTTCCTGGAGGAAGGGGCATTGTCCATGGACATTGAAGGATGTCTCTCAGCGTTTCATTATCTTGGGCCTGGAAATACAGGAATGATCCAAACGCCTCCATCACCCCCCATCCCTCCTCCCTCCCCGCCCCCTCCACAATACATAGAGCTGGGTCTCCAGACTTACCTGGTCACACACACTCAGTCAACAAAACGTGTTTGTGCACACACCAGCAATGTACATATGCTTTTCCTAAAATACAGATTTGTAGCCACTAACAATCTCTATATTAACTAATAAAGTTCAGTTTCTTATGTCTAAATAAAAAAATTAAAAAGCAACAGGGTCTGCTTCACACCCATTAGAATGCCTGATACTAACGAAAAAACGAAACAAGTCTTGTCAAGGATGGAGAGGAACCGGAACCCTGTGCATCACGGGTGAGAATGTAACATAGCGTAGTGTCGCCTCTAGGAAAACATGTGGCAGTTCCCGGAAAGAGGCAGAAATTATGATATAACCCGGCAAGTTCATATCTGGGTGCGTATTTGCACACACACCTTCACAGCAGCAGGACGCAAACCAGCAACTCAAATGTCCGTCAGTGATGAATGGATACACAAAGGTGGCTGATCCATACAATGAAATGTATTCAACCTTAAGAAAAGGTGGCACATGGATGCCATGGATGAAGCTCCAGGACAGTATGCTAAGTGACATACGCCTTCACAGACAGGCAAATACTGTAGGATTCCAGTTCTATGAGGTCCCTACGGAAGGCAAAGTCACAGAGACAGAAAGAATGGTGGATGCCAGGGGCTGGAGGGAGGGGGAGGCGGAGTCAGTGTTTCATGGGGAAAGAACTTCAATGTTGCAAGATGCAAGGTTCAGAGATGGATGGTGGTGATAGCTACACGACAGTGTGACTCTACTTAACACTTAAAAACATTAAGATGGGTCCTGGCTGGTGTTTCTCAGTGGTTACAGGCTCAGCCTGCACAGGGCAGTGTCTTGGTTCAATTCCCAGTCAAGGGCACGTCCCCATCCGGGCGTGTGTAGGAGGCAACCAGTGGATGTATCTCTCTCACATCCATGTTTCTCTCCCGCCCTCCCCACCCCTCCCTTTTTCTCTCTCCAAAGAGCAATGGGGAAAATACCTTCAGGTGAGAATTAACAAAACAAAACAAAAACCCTAAGATGGTAAATGCTGTGTCGTGTATCTTTTTACCACAATTAACATTATTTGAAAGGTGATAGGGGTCCCACCTGGGTCCCCAACAAGTGATCCCACCTGTCTGGACTCTCCTCTGGGGAATCTGGGAGCAAACGGTCTCCGGGTGACTCTAGGCAGGGACTCCCTGGCCCCGCCTTCTATGAAGCAGGGTCAGCAGTGACGGCCCTGGAACTACAGGACAGGCCCCTGCCCTGTTCTGCTTCCCTTGGAGTTTTTGCTCCGGTTTGGGTTCAGCCACCACCGTGGCATGCCAAACTCCAGGCAACATTTTTCATTCATGTTTGCTCTGCAGCCTCCATAGATGGAGACACTCAGAACCTCCCCAGTTCGTAAAGGAAGAAATGGAGCTGTCAGGAGCAGGGGAGAGGGACAGGAGTCAAGTCCAGGACCGCCCAACTCCATTTCTGCTGGTCTTCAGGGGCCTCTAGTGACCTGGAAAAAAGGAGAGTGCATGTGGGGCCCGAGGAAGAGATGTCCGAGAGATGGGGGGGGGCGGGGGGAAGTACTTAGTACATTTTATCAAATTAAATTCTCTCTCTTCCTCCTTATTGGATTTTTGGAACGATGTTGTAATACCTTTAAAAGAACACGTGAAATTAGAGAGTGGGGGGTGGTTGCACAAACTTGTGAACATACCAAAATCCACTGATTCTGCACTTTAAAACGGCGAACTTTATGGTATGTGAATTACATCTCAATTTGGAAATTAATTTTAAAATATATACATTTTATTAATTTTTATTTTACAGAGAGGAAGGGAGAGGGATAAAGAGCTAGAAACATCGATGAGAGAGAAACATCGATCAGCTGCCTCCTGCACACCTCCCACTGGGGATGTGCCCGCAACCAAGGCACATGCCCTTGACCGGAATCGAATGCAGGACCCCCCAGTCCGCAGGCCGACGCTCTATCCATTGAGCCAAACTGGTCAGGGCTAGAAATTAGTTTTTAAAAGGATATATAAAGCGCACAGACGCAGGAGGTCTTTGGATTGCCCCGGAGGCTCACCCCGGGAGTACATCAACCGCTCTCCTCCGCCTTTGGCTTCCGGTTGTGTTGGCTCCTGCCAATGGGAGGCCCAGGTAGGAGCTCAAAGGGTGGGAGGAGAAAGACCAGCCCTCTCCATCGGGGTCTCTGTGCAGCCACAGAATCTCTCCATCTAAGGCTCAGCTCCAGCTACTGAGAACCACCGCCTCCCTTTGCCCCTTTCTGCTAAAGATGGTGATGGGACCCCCTGCCCTGCCCTTTCCCTCCCCACGGCCCTGCCTCAGGACTCCCCATGGCCCACTTGAGTGTGCTGTCTTTTCCATCCAGGATCCCGGCCGAGGGGACACATGTGCGTTAGACAGCAGAGGAGCAAAAGGCGCACTCACTCGACCACCAAGAAAACATCATCCAGATTCGCTGCCTGCCTTCCCCTGAAGGTCTCCAACCATCCTGAATTTAGTGTCCAATGTTGCCTTGCCTCCTAAAATCTCCTTTAGCTAAACCATCCTAATAGACAAATTGCTCTCCTTGTCAAGAAGGAAAGGCCGCCCTAACCGGTTTGGCTCAGTGGATTGAGCATCACCCTGGGCCTACAGACTGAAGGGTCCCAGGTTCAATTCCAGCCCAGGGCATGTACCTTGGTTGCGGACACATCCCCAGTAGCGAGTGTGCAGGAGGCAGCTGATCGATATTTCTAACTCTCTATCCCTCTCCCTTCCTCTTTGTAAAAATATCAATAAAATATTTTTTTTTTAAAAGGGAAAAGCCATCATAGTCACCATAAGTGAAGCCGAACTGGATATTCATTTGTGAGTGGGGCACACAGTCACCCAAACCCCCACTCACAGACTTGCTGTGCAAAAAAACACCAGCCCTTCCCTCCCAGCTTCTCTTGCAGCTAGAAGGTGATTGTGTAAGCCCCATTCCACTCAGCAGATGCATATGATTTAGAATCAAGAGGCAGCCACACAGAGAAGGCAGGTCAGCGAGGACACGTGGCAGAGGAGACAGGAACCTTGTATTGCCAGGCTTGACAGCAAAATCTGGAGCTGCCGGCTGGTTCCAGGGGCAATGGTTTAAGCTGTGGCCTTAGCTGCTGCCCTGCACCCCCACTTTGTTCCTTTTTTTCTTTTTCTTAATCCTTTCCCAATGATATGTTTTATTTATTTTAGAGAGAGAGGAAGAGAGAGAGAGAAACATTGATGTGAGATAGAAACATCCATCTACAGCTTCCCATACATGCCATGGATCAAACCCATAACCTAGGTATGTGCTCCGTCCAGGAGTTGAACCTGCAACCTTTTGGTGTCGGGGATGACACTCCAATCAACTGAGCCAGCCAGCCAGGGTGACTTTGTTCCTCTTCATCTTCCAAGGCTGGTGATTGCATGAGCCCCAATAAATTCCTTTGCAGCTTAAACCACCCTGAGTCAGCTTCATATGCACTTACGGAAGAAGCATCCCCGATCCCGATGGGTGGGGGTGGGGGAGAAGACCGTTATTAACCAGCTGGATGCTCTTGTTATTTTACTGTTTACCACGCACTGAACAGAGCTTGGCAGTTCAAAGAGTGTTCAAGACACACCCACCTCTGCCTCTTTATTTCAGCACTCGTACCCGATCCCCCCCGTCTTCCCTAGTGCTCCGGTCGAAAATCTTGGAGTCATCTCTAGTTCCTCCCTGTCGCACCTCACAGTCTCTATATCAGGAGATCTTGTTCACCTGACCTGCAGAATACATTCAGAACCAACCGCTCCGCACACCTTCTTGGCCTCCACACCAGTGCAGCCACCGTCATTTCTCCGTGGAAGTACTGCACCAGCCTCTTCCCCTCCCGCCTTCTGCATTTGCTCCTTGCAATCCATTCTCCGCATAGCAGCCTGGGGACCCCTAAGAAGATCTTTTGAATCAGTAAAATGTTCACAATGGTGGGGTTGCGTTGTTTTTTGGAGGGGAAGGGGGTCATAATTAAAGGATTTTTTAAAAAAACAATTCAGCCCTGGCCTGTGTGGCTCAGAGGTTAGAGTGTTGGCCTGAGCACCAAAGGATCCACAACCAATTGATATCTCTCTCTCTCTCTCTCTCTCTCTCTCTCTCTCTCTCTTTTCTGTCTTCCCCTCCCTCCCTTCCACTCTCTCTAAAAATCAATGGAAAATGTATCCATGGCCCCCTGGTGTGGCTCAGTGGTTGAGCATTGACTTATAAACCAGGAGGTCATGGTTCAATTCCCAGTCAGGGCACATGCCTGGGTTACGGACTTGATCCCCAGTTTGAGGCGTGCAGGAGGCAGCTGATCAATGATTCTCTCTCATCAATGATGTTTCTATCTCTCTCTCCCTCTCCCTTCCTCTCTGAAACCAATAAAATGTGTGTGTGTGTGTGTGTTGTGTGTGTGTATCCATGAACAATAATTTATGCAATCAGTGCTGTACTGATGAATTTTGGATTTCAAGTCATAGTAACAAAGGACATACCCAAAATGATTCTACTGAAACAGAAGAATAATGTCACCCCTCTTTTCAAAACTCTCCGATGGTTTCCCCTCTTACTTAGATTCGAATCATCAACCGTCAGATCTCCTACATGATCTCATCCCAGAAGCACCGGCCTCCTTGCTGCTCCTTAAGCCGTGCACCTCTCACCTCAGGGCCTTTGCGCTGGCTGCTCCTTCTGCCTGGAATGCTTTCCTCAGATGACCCCGTGGTTTCCTGCTCCACCTCCGTCAGGTGCTCAAAGGTCACCAACTCAGAGAAGTCCTCCCTGACCCCCACAGGTCGTACCCCATCATCCACCCCCTTAAACCACTTTATTCCTCATCACTGACATATATGCTATAACTATGGTCACAGTTCGTTTCCTGCCCATCTCTACCCACTAGAATGTCGGCTTCATTGAGAGGAAATTGTTGTCTGTTTGCTCAGCGGTATCCACGGATCCCCATGACAGATACCCAGATGTCTGATAAATGAATGAGTGGGTAGGTTGATTCACACATTAAAATGAGACTTCCCTAGCCCTGGCCATTGTTGGGACTGGAAGTGGCTAAGCTGGGCCCCTCCTGGGTTCACAGTCCAAGCTGAGAGCTCTTTACACCTCCTACCTGAGCCAGCACTTTACTGGTCTGTAAAATAGAGGCGCTATCGGAGAGAAAGCCCCTACTGAGTGCCAGAACTTAGTAGCTGTTTCAGAAATGACAGCCCTGCGCTGTGATGTTCATATGGGTCTTATTCCTGGCCTCCTGGGTCCAGCCGGGCCTTTCCCGGGAAACCCGGCCTTTCCCGGGAACCCCGGCTGGAAGCCCAGGAGGAGGAGGTGGAGGGCAAAACAGAGACCACACATCCCTGCAGGGCCGTTCCTCCCGCGCCGGCCTCTTCGCTGCAAAGCCGGGGTCCCAGGGAGAGGAAGGCCGGCGGAATCTGAGCGGCAGCAGCAGCAGCTGCTCCGGGCGGGCAGCCAACTTCCCCGCCCGCCACCGCCCGCATTCCTGCGCGAGGGGGCCGCGTGCCCACTCGGCGCCCGGCCGGACGCTAGCTGGCGCCCTCTCGTGGCCAAGCGAGAAACTGAACTTGACCATTACCGCCCGGAGAAGGCAGGACGGAGCCCACAGCTGCTCTCCCCACCTCTTACCCTCCTCCTGCTCCCTCTTAAGCGCCGTTCAGGCGCTCAGCTCCATCGCTTAACTGCTGCCGAACCCTGGGAAAGTCACTCAACCTCCCTGTGCCTCAGTTTCCAAGCTGCAAAATGTGGGGCGGGACAGTTCGCCCTCCAGTGCCTGGGTTTTTTCATCAGCAAAATGGGTCCGTGGGGTAAGTTGCTGAGAGGATTAGGAGAGACAGTCCTGGGCCGCCGGCGTGGTCAGTGGTTAAGCGTTGACCTATGAACCATGAGGCCACCATTCGATTCCCCGTCAGGGCACATGCCCCTGTGGCGATCTCTGATCATTGGTTCTCTTATCATTGATGCTTCTATCTCACTCTCTTTTTCTTCTTTTCTAAAAAATATTTTTTTTTTTCAAAGAGAGAGACGGTCCTGGTGGACGTGTCTACAGTAACTATCCACAACGAAAGGACAAGGGTTTTGCCTTGTCCACTGCTGTGTTCCCAACGCCTACAACAAGGCAGGTACACAATAGGTGCCTAATGCACAGTAACTGAACAAAGCCTTGTCATTCTCCTTTGGGGGGGATCTGGGGTGGGGTGGGGTAAGACTGTAAGGTGACCACATGTCCCGCTTTTGGTGGGACAGTCCCGATTTTTAACAATTTGTCCCGCATCCCAAGGCATTTTTAAAAAGTCCCGATTTTTGGAAAGAGACATAAGTACTACTCTTTGTAATATTTTAAGTAATAATAATAAAAAAAAGAACACCTCCCCCCACCCCCCCGTCAATGGTGTCCCACTTTATCAATGTTAAAATCTGGTCACCTTAGGCAAGAGGGAACAGTTGTGTGAGACGAGAGTGTCTGCTTCGTCTCGCTCACCCAATACCTGCTTTTGTCTCCATTTGTTCATTGGATGGCAAGGTCGTATCCCAACAGGCACCCCACCACCACCACCTCCCTGTTTGCTTTCAGTGTTTCCTGTCTCCACGGTTGTTCGTGGGCACCCAAGGGCAGTGTGTCCCTTCCTGGGACCACCCCCAAGTCAAACAGAAGCTCAAGGGAGCCACAGGCCTGAACGTGCTTCGAAAAAGGCTCAGCTGTGCCCACCTGCCAAGGATTCCCACTCGGAAGACAGAGCCGCTGGAACTGCCGAGGGAGCCCAGCCGGGAGAGAAAGTGGGGGGGGGGGGGCTGAGGCTAGGGCCTCTGTGCCACTTGCCTCTGGACAACACCCTGTCTGGGACCTGGGAGGCCCCTGGACACGGGAAGGGGGACATGGACACCTAGTGCGGGACAAAGATGGAAAGGAGAGCGTTCATCCCAGCCAAGGGAGAGCTGAACAGAACCGGTGGGGATGCCCTGAGAGCCTGGGACAGCAGTGGAACATGCCACCCCAAATGAACACCAAAGTTCTAGACTCTCCTGAATTAGATGTCACCTGCTTTAGATGTCAGTCCAGGCCTTCACTTGAGTCTGCTGACTCCTTGCTTCCTGTGAGATTGCTTACCATGGATCTATGCGCCTTGCCCGTCCGCTTAGCTCATCTGCGGGCCACAGGGCAAGTGGCTCACCCTCCTGGGGCCTCAGCTTCCTCACCTTTACAATGGGTGCTGATCCTTACTTCAGCACGGCTGTGAGACCCCTGTGAATCTACACAGAGCATGTAAAACAGTGTCTGGCACATAGCAAGTGCTCAATAAATGCCCGAGGACTCAATAGCTAGATGCTATCTGCCCCCCTTGTTTATGACACACGTGGGGTTCCGGTGCTCTACAAAGATGGGCTGGGAAGTCAGCTTGTATTGAATCCAATGCACAAAAGATGAGGAGGTTTAAGAAGGCACACCTGGGGCCCAGGAGAGATTTTGTCTGTTGTGGTCACTGCTGTGTCCCCAGCATGTCAAGTAGGGCTGGGCTCCTGGTAGATAATGAATCTTTGTTGGATAAATGTATATGATTGTTGTTTGGGGAGATCTGGAGCCCTCCAAGAGGCAAGACCCGTCCCCCACCCCCTGCCAAGCTAGCAGCACCGAGCTCCCGGAAGAAGGAGAAACCAGACAACCTTGTCTGCAACCCCGCCTGCTTCTGAGAGCAGACACCACAAAGCAGCCCTTCATCTGTAATGGGCTCTTTAAACAGCCAGAGAGAATTATTCCTGAACAGAGAAAGCTTTCTTCCAGAGATGCCTCAAGCATGATGTGTTTTTGTCCCTGGTTTAATATGTATAATTCGCCTTCGGAAAAGGAACCCAGAAGAGCTTGGCATGATTTAGGGACAAAGGACAATGGTCATAGTTTGCCGAGCATAACTGTCTCCTGCAAAGAAGGAGAAGGATGGTGGGCGCAGAAAGATCAAGAGCAAAAGGCATGGCTCCATGGAGTGAGGGCAGCCCAACGCTCCAGGAGATCACCGGTTCGATTCCGGTCAGGTACATGCCCCAGGAGGGGTGTGTAGGAGGCAGCAGATGGATGGTTTCTCTCCTTGAGAGATCTCTCTCTCTCTCTCTCTCTCTCTCTCTCTGAAATCAATAAAAATATCTATTTTTTTAATTATCCTGGTCGTGGTGGCTCAGTGGTTGAGTGTCGATTTATGAATCAGGAGGTCAGGGTTTGGATTCCATGTCAGGGCACATGCCCAGGTTTCGGGCTCAATCCCCAGTGGGGGGGGGGGGCATACAGGAAGCAGTCCATCAGTGATTCTCTCTATCATTGATATTTCTATCCCTCTTTCCCTCTCCCTTCCTCTCTGAAATCAATTTTTAAAAAATAGATTTAGCCCCAGCTGGTTTGGCTCAGTGGCTAGAGCATCGGCCTGCGAACTGAAAGGTTCTGGGTTCGATTCTCCCTCATCATTGGTGTTTCTATCTCCCTCTCGCTTCCTCTCTGAAATATATGTATATGATTTTTTTTATTATTTAAAGAGCAAAGAGATCTGAGCCATGCATTTCTCAGGAGGTTCCATTATGGTGGATCCTGGGGCCAGATGGCTAAATGCCTTATGGCTGCTCCACCCTGTGATTGGGAAATGAATATATTACTGTCCCCCACCCCCCAGGGGAGACTTGGCTGGGAAGGGAGGAGCAGCCCACTCTGCCCCCATTGGACCTCTGGGGATCCCCTCCCAAGTCCGTTTAGATATTAACTCAGCCAGGACAGGCCAAGGCAAACAGGCCAGAGCCGAAGCGCACAAGAGCAAGAGGACAGGCATCTGTGGCCGGTGGCCCCACATCCCCGTCCCACTGCCATGGACGTGCCCTGGTCCCTGGGGTTGATTCTGCTCCTCTTGGGGATCCCCCTTAGCCATGCTGAGCCACTGTGAGTCTGGGAAACTGAGGGGAACCT
This sequence comes from Murina feae, assembly GCA_004026665.1. NCBI lineage: Eukaryota > Metazoa > Chordata > Mammalia > Chiroptera > Vespertilionidae > Murina > Murina feae. The sequence goes on from PVJC01017337.1 coordinate 14,162, forward strand.
GCCGACTGCCTGAACTTCTGTGGTCTTCATGACTCCCCGCAGGGAACCCCACTGGTCTCTGCCATTGCCTCCCCCATGGCGTCCCCTGGGCCCTGTGTTTGTCTACCGGCAGGTACATCCTGGTGACCCCCCGAGTCCTGCGGGTCGGCAGCCCTGAGAACATCCATGTGCAGGCCCACTCGGACTCCGGGCAGCCCCTTAGCGGGACCCTCGAGGTGAACCTCACAGTGTGGGACTTCCCTCTGAAGAAGATGGAGGTGGCCAGAAGCCAGCTCACTCTCTCGCCGGAAAACCACTTCATGAGCCAGGCATCCCTGATGGTAAGTGGCGGGCCAGCATGGGTGGCCACAAAGGGAAGCTCCAGGCCAGCAGCAAGGGTGGAGAAGTGGCAGGCTCTAGGGGGAGTGTCCACTAGAAACGCTGGATATACTTAGGGCTCCTCTTACGTTCTGTCCATTTAGAAATTCAAAGTCCCTTCAATCTGGGCTCCCAGAAGGGCCACGATTATTAGCCTATCAGGTGTCCTCAAACTACGGCCCGCGGGCCACATGCGGCCCGCCGAGGACATTTATCCGGCCCGCCGGGTGTTTTTGCCGCCTTATTTTTTTACCTCAAAATAAGATATGTGCAGTGTGCATAGGAATTTGTTCCTAGTTGTTGTTGTTTTTTAACTATAGTCCGGCCCTCCAATGATCTGAGGGACAGTGAACTGGCCCCCTGTTTAAAAAGTTTGAGGACCCATGGGCCCTGCACGATGCCTCTGTGCTAATTAATCAGGGCGCCCTCTGCTGGTGACTTGGAAAACTGACCATGGGCTGGATTGCGTCTCCACTTGGAGGAAACGTCCTTGTGCCGGAGCGAACTGCACAGCCACACGAGGCGACCTTGCTCGAAAAGGCAGAGCTGGAGGGCCTCCGTTCAATTGGCTCTCCCAGGATCTGGCCCGGGGCTTTGCTCCCAGCGACGGAGACCCCAGCAGGGCCTGAGGAGTGTGGGCGTCTCTCCCCAGATTCCCGAGAGCCTGGTATACCCCCCACAACCAGGGCAGCAGCACATCATCATCCGGGCAACGTGGGCACCCACCTCGACCTCCTCATTCATGGAGAAGGTTGTGCTGGTGGCTCCCCATGCTGGCTACATCTTCATCCAGACCGACAAGACCATCTACACCCCTGAGCACAAGGGTACAGCCTCTGGGCACTGGGCCTGGAGCAGACATTGCCTCCCCCCTCCCCCACCAGCCTCCCGCAAGGCCTGACATAGCCCACCTGCCTGGGTCCCCCCACTGCCCAAGATTATAATGACTACACCCCTCTCCAGACTCTACCCAACACTCAGCGTCTTCCTCCTCCTCCAGTTCAATACCGGGTGCTCACTGTGAACCACAAGATGGATCCTGTGACCAGGACGTTCACTCTGGACATCAAGGTGGCCTCTCCTGTTGGCAGGGTGGGTCCCAGGCACCGGGGTTATGTCACGTGCTGAGGGCCTGGGGGCACGAACCACCTACCCGCTGTCCCCGCAGAACCCGGAAGGGATCACTGTGATCAGCCAGGATCTGCTGGCCAGCAGAGGTATCTTCGCGAGCTCCTTCCACCTCCCAGAGCTCATCAGGTGCCCGACTGGGAGTTCTAGGGCCGGCGGGGGCAGGGGGGGGGTCCTCAGTCTCCATCTCTCCTAACTTTCTGTGCCTCAGTTTTGGGACCTGGACCATGGAAGCCAGTTACCAAAGTGCAGCCAAGCTGAAGTTCAAAGCAGCCTTTGACGTGAGGGAGTACGGTGAGTAGCGTGGGGTGGGGAGGGCGAGGTGGGACAAGCCGAAAGCAGGGCTGGAGATGCAGAGGAGGTCTAGTGCCATACCTACTGTGTGCCAGGGCCTGGAATGGGTGCCGGTGATCAGGGATGCATGTTCCAGGCCTTGGGGGTGGCCAGAGTCGCCAGGGAAGGAGCAGGGCAGGGAGGGGATTTTAGGGGAGGATGGCGAGTTGCTGAGGGTGCCTTTACTCTGCCCAGTGCTCCCTTCTTTTGAGGTCCGGCTGATCCCAAAGAAGAGCTTCTTCTACCTCAGTGATGAATCTCTGTGTGTGGAAATCCAGGCCTGGTGAGTCCCTCACTCTTAGCCTGGCCTGAGGACCCAGGACACCAAGAAACTGAAGGGAAGAATTGGGTAGTAAGAATTGGGTCACTTGTGTAGCACTTGGGGCATCATAAAGGCACTTCCTGACACTCGTCAGATATTCCGGGCCACCCACATGGTCCCATGAGGTTGTACAGACCGCCCCTTCGGGCTTCTGGGGTTGTACAGGAACCTTGTCTATCTAATGGAGCGGCCCACATCTCCATTAGGACCGCCTCAGAAGGTCCACAAGGTTGCACAGGCACCTTGTGAGGCTATCCAGATCACCTCTGCGGAGCTATGAAATAATAAATGCCATATCTGCTGCCTTGTGGGGTTTACTGACCATCTCCACAGCTCTATGAGGTTGTACAGGCCATGTTGTCCACCTAAGCTTCTGGGGGCTCTGCCTGCCATTTCTTAACGTTATACAGACCATTCCCAAAGCTTTATCATGCTGCACAGGCCATCCCTGCCACCCCGCAGGTTGTCCAGACTCCTGTGTGGCTCCAAAGGGTGGTACAAGATACCACTACCGTCTCAGGAGGTTTCACAAGCCACATCTACAACCCAACAAGGCTTTATGTAACATACTTGTCACCTCTCAGGGTTTTGTGGGTCAGCAATGGAACCTTAGCTTCCAGGGGCCGCCTCTGCCCTTCCCCAAGTCTCACGGCCATCGTTGCAGCCCTCTGAGATCACACAGGCCCTCTCTGCAGCCACGGGAGGCTGTGTGGTGCTTCAGAGCCAGTGTATCTATTCATCCCCAGGTATCTATTCAACAAGCCAGTGGACGGACATGCCCTGGCCATCTTCGGGGTGAAGCTGGATTCCCGCCGGATCGCCATTCAAAGTTCTCTGCAGAGGGTGGAGGTAACCAATTCGGACCCCCGCCCAGCTTCCTTTCCTCCCAACCCTCCTTCACTTCCCCAGGAAACCATCTCCTCTCCTCTCTCCTGCCCTGAGAGCAGATCTCCAAAGGCCAGGGTCACGTTTCCCTCCAGAAGGACACGTTGATGTCTGCACTCCAAGGCCCAGAAGAGGACTTCGTAGGAGCCTCGATCTATGTCAACGTCACCGTGTTCTCCTCAGGTGCTGCCCTCACCCATGGCTGAGTTCAGGACACTGTGTTCCTTCTCAGCCCATGTGACCTCATGCCTGAATTTCCTCATTAGAGAAATGGGGAAATGTCAGAAGGGCCGGCAGGAGTTGAAATGGTGTTACTGTCTTTCCCTGTCATCACCTCCAACATGTGCCTCCCATACCTGCCACCCTGCCACCACTCCCCCAAGAAACTAAATTTCCCCCACAGCCCTCGTGATCCCCTCTCTCTACAGGGGGAGAGATGGTGCAGGCCGAGACCTCAGCGGTGAAGATCGCCCGGAGCCCATACAACATCAAGTTCACCAGGACACCCCAGTATTTCAAGCCGGGGATGCCCTTCCATTTTAGGGTCAGGGTCTGGGTTCACTCCACCTAAAAACTCAGGGGCCCCACCCTCAAACAGCCACATCCCAGAAATAAAAATCGACATTGGACCCATCTGCCCCCAGTCTTTCTTAGAGTTGAGTCCATCATGCCCTCCAGACTAATCTCAAGGTTTCCTCAAGTCCTAACCCATGTCTTCCCAAAGCACAGTACGGGTTCCATAATTTCTCTATGGGAGCTTAGGAGTCACAGTCATGGCTGGAACATGATGCTTAAGTGTTTATCTTGAGGCTATATTTGCACAGCAAGCATGCTATTTTCTCATACATTCATTTGGGGTGGCCTTGAGATGTCTGATGGGCATTATTTTAGTCCCAGTCTTGCTCTGTTTTTCCCCCAAGCCCTCCATGTCTCCTCCTACCTGCTCCACCCTACCCTCACCCCACAGGCACACCAACACCCAGGGCCACCACACATGGATGTGCGCGGCAACACTCCAGAGGTGCCATTCACAAAGACTCTAGTGTGAATGGTATCCTTGGTGTTGCTCAGTGCACAGCTTGCACAGCTGTCCAAGGCAGTCCTATTCAGTGGCATTCACAGCTCCCACCTCTCACAGCAGGCCGCCCCCAGGCCTGTCCTTTATCTCACCCCACACTCCTCCCCAGGTCTTCGTCTCAAATCCTGACGGGTCCCCAGCCTCCGGAGTTCTTGTTCGCTGCCAAGACCACAAAATGTACACCTCACCCAGTGGGGTGGCCGCTCTGACCATCAACACAGACGCACAGCTGAAGCAGCTCCCTATCCTGGTACCGATCCGATGGAGCAGAAATGGTGGGGCTGTGTAACCGAAAAGGATTGAGAGTTAATTGCCCATCCATCTTCCCAGGTGGTAACTGATGAACATATCCGGCCAGAGGATCAAGCATCAGCCAGGATGACCGCTTGGCCTTACTCAACTCAGGATGGGTCAGGGAACTTCCTGCACATAGAGGTGAAGATGTCTGACACAGAAGTTGGCAGCAACCTCCAACTGAGCCTCAACACAAGGCACCAGAACCCTGCAGCCAAGGATCAGATCACTCACTTCACCATCCTGGTGAGGGACTAGGACCAGGGCTTGAGTCAAGGAATTCTTTCCCTGGAACAGTCTTGAGTAGCTAAGTTGGAGGAACTATAAACATGATGTGAAGGTGGGACCCATCTAGGGTAGGCTCAGGCCAAGGAACGAAGCAAAGGGACTGAGGACCTCTCTTGTGGGCTGGCCCTACCCTTCTCTTCCTTGCCTTTCCCTGTTTTCAAGGTCCTGAGTAAGGGTCAGATTGTGTCTACCAAACATCAATTAAAAAGTCACGGGAGTGTCTACACGGCAGCCATCATTGATGTGACTTCAGAGATGCTGCCCTCTTTCCGCATCCTGGCCTTTTATTTACTGCCCAGAGGAACAGGCCAGGACCCTGAACTGGTAGCTGATTCCATATGGATCGATGTGAAAGACAGATGCATGGGGACGGTGAGCCAAACTCCTTTAAGTTGCACATCACCATCATAAAGTTTGGGAGAGGGTCTGTCCAAGTTCAAGGGCTCCCAGCCTAGGGGCAAGTGAGTGTAAGAGGAAGAGATGCGGCTTTAAAAGCTCAACCTAAGGCGTGGGGATGATGCGAGTAAACGTGTGGAGCTGGAATTGATCTGGTGGAGTTCCCTAATGCTCCATCAGAGTTGTAGAGAACATAAACCTGAAAGTGAACTTTGGCTCCTGGCCAGTGTGGCTCAGTTGGCTGGGCATTGTTCCATGTACCAGGAGGTGGTTGGTTCAATTCCTGGTCAAGGGCACAAGCCCAGGTTACAGGCTCAATTCCTGGTAGGGGGCATGCAGGAGGCAGCCGATCAATGTTGTGCTCTCACATCAATGTTTCTCTCTCTCCCCCGCCCCTCCCATTCTTCCTCTCTCTTTGAAAATCAATAAACTAGAAAAAAAAAAGTGGACTTGGGGAAGCCCCTTGGCAGTCTATAAGCCCTTTTTTATGACATATCTCTTTTTCCTGGCTCAGCTGAAGGTTGGTTTAAATAATGAAGACTCCTTCAGTTCTTTGGAGCCCAACAGCAAGGTGGAAATAAAGGTGACAGGTGACGCAGAGGCCACAGTGGGGCTTGTGGCCATGGACAAGGCTGTTTATATCTTGAACAGCAAACACAGGCTCACACAGAAGAAGGTGAGTACTGAGCATTTGGAGTCAAAAGGTTGCCTGGACATTCCAGCGGGAGTTTCATCGTCTTCAACTGTAAAATGCAACAACGGTTGCAAGGATGCAAGTAGCTAGTGCACGGCATAGAGATTGGCAGGTGGCAAGGACTCAATAAATGGCAGATAGTGTGAGAATTGTTACTTGAGCCAGCAACTACTGTGCATTATTGCTCCTTCCCTGGAGGGTCATACAGGCTCCAAGTCCAGGTTCCTCTCTGGCCCCCCAGGTCTGGGATGTGGTGGAGGAACATGACATTGGCTGCACCGCCGGCAGTGGGAAAGACAGGCTTGCTGTGTTCAAGGATGCTGGATTGGACCTGAAGATGAGCACAGGGATGGACACCTTGGCAAGCTCAGGTATAGGCAGGGGGTAGGAGGTGGGCAGGAGGGCGGCAGGGATGGAGATAATGCTGTCTAGTGGTTAAGAACACGGGGTTTGCCCTAACTGGTTTGGCTCAGTGAATAGAGTGTCGGCCTGCAGACTGAAAGTTCCCAGGTTTGATTCCGGTCAAAGGCATGTACCTTGGTTGTGGGCACATCCCCAGTGGGAGGTGTGCAGGAGGTGGCTGATCGATGTTTCTCTCTCATCGATGTTTCTAACTCTCTATATCTCTCCCTTCCTCTCTGTAAAAAAATCAATAAAATGTATTTTTTTTTTAAAGAACATAGGGTTTGGCATCAAACAGATGGGCTAAAATTCAGGATCTTGCCACTTACCATGACCCAGTCACATTTCTTCTCTGAGTCTGAGTTTCTCTGTCCATAAAGTGGGGATAATAATACAAGGAACTCACTCTGTGTTAGTCCATAGGTTTGTCCATATGAATCAGAGATAAAATAATAGCAGCTCAAATAAGACAGACGTTTAGTTCTCACTCAGTCACAATCCAGAGGTCATTCTGGGACTCAGGCTGCTTCTAGCTTGTTGTTCCGCCATTTTCCAAGATAGCACCTCATCAGAACCTCATTCCAGGCAGGAGGATGAGGGGAAGAGGGAATGAGAGGACACTACTCTCACAGTCATTGGCCAGAACTCAGTCACGTGGTCCCACCTAGGCCCAAGGGACGTGTCCTGGGAACTGTGCTCTTCATTCTGAGTGTTATATGAAGACGGAGGTTGAGTTGCTATAGGTGAGAGGAGGAGAACAATACTGGGACAAGTAGGAGTGTGTTCTTCCAGCTGTAAATAGTTATATCATGAGTCTCTATCTACTGCAAGCTCGGTACTTCTGTATGCACAATTTCATTGATAGAACTCTATGACTCCATTGATTATACTCACTTTACATAGCTGGAGAAAGTAAGCCCCAGCGCCCACCTGAGTTGCCCGGTGGTTGAACATTGACCTATGAACCAGGTAGTCACAGTTGGATTCCCCATCAGGGCACATGCCCAGATTGTAGGCTCGGTGCCCTGTAGGGGGAGTGCAGGAGGCCTATCGATGATTCTCTCTTATCATTGATGGTCTCTATCTCTCTCTCTCCCTCTCTCTTTCTCTCTGAAGTCAATTTAAAAAAAAAATAATAACGCCCAGAGAGGTTGTGACTCGTTGAAGACGGCATAGTGGTGAATCTTAAGTATGAGGTACCCGTGGAATAAAATGAGGTGATGCGTATAACGCACAGGGCACACAATAAACTTCATCAAGGGTGTTGGTAATGATCTTGACAATTGTCCTCATTCTTCCCTCTGGCCTCCAGACTGGCATTGCCCCCAGAGCCGCCCTCCCAGCCGCCGCCGCCGCTCCCTGAAGAGCCTGGAGACCAAGAAGAACGCAGGTCAGAGCTAAAGCTGGATGTCCCCCTCTTGGTGCCCTGACCTACTGGATTCATCAGGGCTTAAAATCGAAAACTGAACCCATTCTAGGTACTTCAAGCAGGGAGGGAGGGATTTATTCCCGGGAATTTGGTGCTTTCACACTTACTTGACTGGGCTATAGGAATGGAAAGTTGAAGGCTGGCTGCTCACTGGGACTCAGGATCACTCCCTGCAGTTCTTGCGATGCATGAAATCTCCGGAAACTTCTGACAATATTTCTCACGAGATAGTGGGACATGGAATTTTCCCCATTAAAAAAACCACACAGACTGAGGCCCACTCGTTAGCTACACTGCTGCAAGGGAAACGCTCTCTGTTTCTCTTTCACAAGGGCATCTCGGCGGCAGAATCTAATTTCATTCAGAACTCTAGCAGCAAGAGAGTCTGGGAAACCTCGTTTTCAGATGTCAGATGGAGGAGGGAAGGTAGATAAGCAGAGGAACAGGTGCTGAGTGCCAATGGATAATGTTTAGCTCTGGGCCTGGAGTTCAAGGATGGTGGGAGGCACCACTGGCTGCTCTTAGAAGCATGCGTTCTCTGAGCATTAGATTTTTCAGTCTTTTTGAGCAGTGCTAGGACTGGGTGGAACTAAATACAAAGAAAATAAGTAAAATCTAATAAAAATCAAGGTAAAACGCTAATCTAATTTCCATATCAAAAATCATGCTAACCTTCTGGAGAAAGTTTATAATATGAACTGCTGTTTTGTTGATGGCACTGATCCGTTATATTATTTACCTACGGATCTTCTAACCGTGTTATAAAGTGGACAATAAGATTTTCAAATTGCTATCATTTTATCTGTAAGTGCATTGCTTAGGTTTGCTTTATAGCGAGGTTTAGGTTTTTTACAAATACACCATGAAAATTGGGAGCCGAAGTGGCATCTTTTAGACATAAACATGGCGTTGCCAGTCTCGTCAAAAAGGAGGACAAGAAGGAGGCAGGGAGGGGAGAGGAAGCCGCAGCAGCCTGGAGTCTAGCCCCAGGCCTGTCCCTGGGAGGTGTGTGACCCTAGGCCTCTGTCACTCAGCTTCCCAATCAGAACTCCCCACATGGGTTCAATGTGAGCTTTTAGGGGGGAAGATACAGGCAACGTGCCAGGACCCGCATCTGCCAGCGTTCAGGCTACATGAGGCCAAGTATGCAGGCACTGAGGCAGATGACTCCCAGCGGCCTCAGACCCTGCTCAGCCCCTCCTCGTCCCTCTTAACCTGGCCCACAGTGAGCAAGTTCAACACAGAGCTGGAGCGAAAGTGCTGTGAGGCTGGGCTCCGGGAGAACCCCGTGCGGCTGTCGTGTGAGGAGAGGACCCGGCACGTCCGCCCTGAGCCGGCCTGTGTCTCCGCTTTCCTGAGCTGCTGCCTTCTGTCTGCAGCCCTGACGCGAGAGGCCCGGGAGGATGAGCTGCTCCTGGGGACAAGTGAGGGGGACGCGGCAGGCGGCACGGGGGAGGGGGCCCCCACCAAAGGGCCTGGAGCGCCATGGGGTGCCGGGGAGACTCGGGCCACGGGAACCTCGCCTGGGAGGACCAGCCTGCTGGGCTGACCGACCCGGGGAGAGAGGCGAAGGCGGCCCCAGCCCACATCCGCTCCCTGCAGCGGATGACTACGACGAGGACTTCGAAGACATCTTCCTGGACGACCAGCCTGTGCGGACTTTGTTTCCTGAGAGCTGGCTCTGGAGGACATTCACTCTGCCGAAAAGCGAATTGCGGTAGGAACACGCGCCCCGCCCCCTGCCCCCCGCCCCCCGCAACTTCTGGTCCCTGGCCCGTCCATCAGGGAGTGGACGTCCATCATAGCCAATGCCCCCAGTGGTGCCATTGAGTTCTCAGCACAGTCGCATGACAGCACCCTCCCTGGATGGGAGTGCAGACCCCAGTGGTTCCCCCAAAAGGAAGACCCTCTCGTGATGATGCCTCTTCTGGGGCGACCCACTCAGCCCTCCATCGTGATGGTCACTCCTCCCCCACCTCCACCCCTGTCCCGGGCAGAGGCTCTGTCCAGGCAGCACCAGCTCAGCGATGCCCCTGCCCTGCCTCTTCCAGGAGGAGCGCCTCCCACCACACCTTATCGGTGAACCTGCCCGACTCCATGACCACGTGGCAGCTCGTGGCCATCAGCCTCAAGCCCGGACAAGGTGACCCCCGGGAGCCCAGCGCTCGGAGATGTCCAGTCCCGGGGCCGTGGCTTCTGCTTCACCTCAACACGCCCCCCCCACCCCACTCCAGGTCTCTGCGTCTCAGAGCCTTTCGAGATGACGGTTAGGAAACCGTTCTTTGTGGACCTGAAGCTGCCCTTCTCCGTGGTCAGGAACGAGCAAGTCCAGATCCAGGCCGTGCTGTACAACTTCCTGAGCCGCCCGGTCAAGGTGAAGCCCCCGGCCGGCCCGCTCCTCCTGCCGCGACGCCCGCCCCGTGTTCTGTAAAAGGGGAGGCAGTGTGTCGTTATTCAAAAGGGCCAGCCAACTGGTGGCCTTTTTGGAAAGCTTCTCAGATATTTTCTTTCTTGTTTTGAAACTTAGTTTTGTTGATTGCAGAGAGGAAGGGAGAGAGAGAGAAGCATCCATGATGACAGAGAATCATTGATCGGCTGCCACCGGGGAGCCAGCCCGCAACCCAGGCACATGCCCTGACCGGGAGTCGAACCCTGACCTCCTGGTTCATAGTTCGATGCTCAACCACTGAGCCGCACCAGCTGGGCGAAGATATTTTCTTATTCTTATTTAAACCTCTCAATAACCCCAGCAGATGGGTGCCATTATTGTTCTTTAGAGATGAGGAAACTGAGGCACAGAGAGGTCAAAGGTCTTTCTGAGATCACCCATGCAGGGGTTTGAACCCAGACAGGGTCTTTGCTATCAACCCCTAGGCCGTGCTGCTACCTACTCAGGACGCTCAGGCCAGGGCCAGGAGGGGAGTGTGACTCCAGGGTCCTGGGCCACCCATGCATCAGGACCCCTCCACTGCCCACCCTGCCCCAGGTCCGCGTGGAGTTCCCCCACAAGGAGCCGCTGTGCAGCGCATCAAGGCCGGGAGCCCCATCTCGCCAAGTGGTGGTCATACCCCCCACCTCCACCAAGGTGGTGCCTTTTGTGCTTCTCCCACTTGAGATCGGCAAAGTGGACGTGGAGGTCAAGGTGTTGGGCTCCGGGATCCAGGACCACGTGAAGAAGACGCTCCTGGTCCAGGTAATGGATCCGTCCAAGCCATGCTGACAGCACAGACAGTGGCGCCTCCTCTGTGTGGTCATGGGAGGGACTGGTGGGGCCAGGACCAACAAACAGGTCTCCCCGATGGGAGTGAGCAGAGAGAATAGATGTGAAAGTTCAGTCACAGAGCCCCCACTTCACAACTTTGGAGTCAGATCCGGGTTCAAATCTTGACTCTTCTGTGTGACCTCAGGCAACTCACTTAACTTCTCGGAGCCTCCATTTTCTCATTGACAAACTGGGGGTGATCATCACAGCCAAGCATAATCAGAGAGCTGTGAAAATTACATACGACCTGTGCATGACCCATCAATAATACTTTATTTTCTTAACAAGCACATGATTAGGCTTTAAGACTATTAACTCATTGCCCGTCCGGTGTTGCTCAGTGGTTGAGCGTCGACCTAGGAACCAGGAGGTAATGATTTGGTTCCTGGTCAGGGTACATGCCCAGGCTTGATCCCAGTGGGGGGCATGCGAGAAGCAGCTGATCAATAATTCTCACTGATGGTTCTCTCTCTCTCGCTCGCTCTCCCTTCCTCTCTTTTTAAAAATTAATAAAAAAATAAAAATAAAATAAAAAGAATATTAACTCATTGAACACTCAGAACAACCCTAAAAGGCAGGAACTATGATTATCTCCCTTTTATGGATGAGAAAGCTGAGGCGCAGAGAGGTTAAGTAATTTGCCCAAGGTCACAGAGCTAAGAAGTAGAAGAGGTGGGATTTGAACCCAGATATTAGGGCTGAGTTCTCACCAGCTAAGCAAAGCTTCCTCTTACTGTCATCGTGATTGTTATTTTTGCTATTGTTTTTAACTTGCTTCCTCCTTGCCTCCCACAGGCAGGGGGAAAGATAGAAAAAATATCTCATAGCTTCGTCCTGAACCCCCAAGGTTTGTGGAGTCTGCAAAGGGCATGTGGGATCTTGGGGACATGCCAGGGCAGAGGGAGGGGTTCAATGAGGTGCTCTGGCCAGGGGTCAGGCCTACCTCCTCCTGGGCTCTGTGCCTCTGACCTACCTAGCCCCAGAACCTGCTTGTCACAGAAGGTTGTGTCTGCTCAGGTCGGCCCCAGGTGGAGCTGGTGCCAAGGAGAGACCTTTTGAACAAGATGCCCAATACAGAGGCAGACGTGTTTGTCAGCGTCCAAGGTGCTTAGGGTACAGCTGGCTCCGGGGGACAGGGGACGGTGGGGGAGCAGGGAGCTGGCTCCTCCAGGGCTGCCCGGGCCGGTACCGCAGCAGGAGGGGCTGGGAGTGATCAGAAAGCCTTGGTGGCTTAGGCCATTTCCAAGACGACCCTGCCCACCTGGCAGGCGACATCCTCGGCGAGACCATCCTGGGGAGCCTGACCTCCAGGGAGACACACGAGCTGCTGAGACTTCCGACCGGCTGCCCCGAGCAGACGCTGAGCAGCCTGACGCCTGTGCTCATCTTGACCCGCTATTTGGACGCCACAGGCCAGTGGGGCCAGGTCGGGGTGGAGCACAGGGATCAAGTGATGAAGAACATGGTCAGCGGTGAGGCCCGCCTGTGACCTTGAGGAGGGTTTCTGGGACTCTTCGGGAGGGTGACTAGGGTACCCCCAGGTGTGAGGGAGGTCCCATGGGACCCTCCCAGACAATAACACCCAAACTCTGACTTCTCTCCCAGATGACAACCTGATACCAACCCCCAGGTGACCCTTAAACAATGACCCCAAAGAGTCATCTCAAGGTGACCCCTAGATTGTCCTTGAACTCTGAAGTCCCAGGTAACCTCCCACAGTGACCCCCAGGTTATTCCTTCACCGGGACCCCCTTCTCAGGTTACAATCTAACAACAAACCCCCCTAGTTTACCCTCAAAGCAGTAACCCTCCAAGGTTGTTCTATTCAGACACTGTTCCAGGTTACACCCAGTCAGTGCCAAGCCCTGGGTCAACCCCAGGGAACCCTGCAGAAAACTCTAGAATAATCCCAGTTACACCTGAATGCTGACGTTTCCAAAGGTGACACCCAAACCTCCAGGTAAAAACCAGAGGTGAATGCCTCTAAGTCCACCCAGAGCCCTCAAGCTAATTTAGACATTGACGCCCTCCTTCTCCCAGTTACTCCCAGACCCCAACTCTCCATTCAGGCACTCTCAACAGTAACCCCCAGGTGACACCCAGGTACTGTCACCCCGATGTTACACTCAAACACCAAACCTTCAGGTAACCTTCAGATACAATGCAAACAACCAGGTTTGGAATATAACTGAGAGGTGTACCCACGAGACTATACCCAAGAGTGGCCTCCTTGAGTCTACACAGACTCACCAAAACCTCTAGTTTTCAGCCAAAAAGGAACCCCCAAGAAAATGCCCAGCCACCTGGTGTGCTTCAGTGGTTGAGCGTCAACCTAGGAACCAGGAGGTCACGGTTCAATTCCTGGTCAGGGCACATGCCAGTAGGGCATGATCCCCAGTAGGGGGTGTGCAGGAGGCAGCTGATCAAGGATTCTCTCATCATTGATGTTTCTCTCTCTCCCCCTCTCTCTCTTTATCTCTGAAATCAATACAGATATATTTTCTAAGAAAAGAAAATGCCTAGGTAGCGGTCCCTCAAGGTACCACTTTCCCAGGGTTTCACCTTCTATGAGCCCTCAGAGCGGCAGCTCCCAGCTTCAGCCCTCCCAGATGGGGGGTCTCCCAGGTTTCTCCTGGGCACGTGCACACTGCTCGGGGGGATCACACCTGGCTGAGACCTGCATTTCCGTCTGGACTCTGCAGCTCCTACTTCATACATGTATAAGTCCTCCTCCAGGTTGTACCTGGATGGAATGCATCCTCAAGTCACACCCACACCCCGCTCCTCCAGAAGATCCCAGCCAGCTGTGGCGAGCCGGCACGGCCATGGCATGCTCAGCGCCAACTGGGCGCCTTATGTGCCGCGCCAGCTTAGCCAGGTTCAGTGACCCTGAGAGGGAGCGGTGAAGGATTGAGAAAAGACAGACAAGAGAAGGAAGCTGGTTCAGGATGGGATGCTGTCCCTTCTGATGGAGAGCTAGCGACAGCACCACGGACTACAAGCTGTGTTTATTTTATAGCCAGATTCCACGAGGCATAGTAAGGGCGTGGTCAAGAGCCTCGTGGGTTTCCAATCTACTCAACTACATGCACCTGAACTCTATCAAGCCCACATCACTCAGGCACATGGGACCAGGCGTTCAGACCCTAGTGCAAGCTGACAACTATAGCTGCTGGCTGGGACTTGCATGTGGCCATGAGAGGACTGTGCCCTCTCATTAGTCCAAACACTGTAGCCGCTCTCCACACCCAGCCACTCCCCAACATCAACTCTCTGACTCTCCTGCCAAGACCTCCTCCACCTGCTTCCCCAGGATATACCCGGATGCTGACCCACCGGAGTGCAGACGGCACCTACCACATCCACAAGGGAAAGCCAGGCAGCACCTGGTGAGGACAACACTGGGGTTGGGGGCTGTGGGAGCTCAAGGGGCCAGCCTGAGGCTTGGTGACCCCGGGAGCATCTGTGCTGTGGGTCCTGGGCAGGCAGCCTGCAGGCCAACAGCCTTGCACACGATGAGGCTCAGCGTGAAGCAGCGATGTCCATGGTGTAGATTCCTGCACAGTGTGGATACCCCTGTCTAGAACCTCCTTGGCTGCCCTTCCCAGTGATTGCTTACCCCCTCGCCCTCCCCACAGGCTCACGAGCTACGTGTTCCGCGTCTACGCCCTGGCCTACTCCACCATGGGCTTGCGTGTGATTGACCAGCACTCTCTCTGTGACATTGCCAAGTGGATCATCACCCAGAGACAGGCCAAGGACGGGCAGTTCTTGGAGGAGGGCCCCATAATCATGGCGTCCATGCAGGTGCCCGCACCCCCACCCCTGTCTGAGTTGGTCAAACAAAACTCAGGGCTCTGCCTGGCGATGGGGGAATTTCAGGCCCTGCCCTGTGCTCAGGTAGAATGAGAAAAGCAAGCAGCCGAGGCCCAGGGGCCACCATTTTCTCCCCTTGCTCTGGACCATCCTGCTCTCTTGTACAATGTGAGGAAAGCTGGGCTGCATCTGGGACCCCATCTCTCCCTTACCCTCACTTCCAGCAGACGTCCATCCTGGCCCTCCTCCCACTGGGCCTGAGTCCTCCCTGGATCCAGCCAACATGCCCATCCCTACCAGGTTTCCTCCACAGGAGCCTCCAGAAATAGCTTTCACAGAGACTGGGAGGTCTCTCCTGCTCAGACACCTTCTGTGGCTCAAGTTGCCTACCACAATATCTCCACTATATCTCTTCTGTATCTCTTTGCCAGCTGCTCCCCTCACTACCCCCAGCTCATGGGTCCCTTCAATTCACCTCCATGTCTCTGCCTATGCTGCCCTCTTTTTTTCACCCGGCCAAATCATGTTTTCTTATTAGATTTAGCTCAGACATTGCCTCCTCCAGGAAGTCTCCCCTGAGTGCCAGCCCTGTGCCTGTCTCTATCATTGCATCTACACACATTGTTCATTCACTAGGGGCCCAGTGCATGGATTCATGCATCTTGAAAGGAACTGTGGGCCATGAGGCTATGGTGGGCACAGGGGCGGGTCTCGGCCCACCTTCTGCACCCCCACCCAGCCCTTCCTGCTGCAGCCCCTGGTCCCCTGTCTGCAAGCAGCCTTGTTCCTGCTGCTGCTGCTGCTCTCACATGCTGATGGCGTGGAGCGATTGACGCCTCACTGATCATCCCTCAGAAGTAGGGGAAAGTAGAGAAGCCCTTAGGGGCGATCGGGCGGCAGCCACCACTCGCACCCGCTGACAGTGCTGAGCTATGGGGACCGGCACTGGGCGCCAAACAAAGGAGGGCCCTGGCCGGCAGCTGGAAGGCCCCGATCGGCCCTGATCACCTGCCAGGCCTGGGGACCCTACCCATGCATGAATTTCGTGCACCAGGCCTCTAGTATTAATATAACCAATTATGTAAATTAAAATATAAAACCAACCTCCGGCAGGTTTAGAGATGGCCCTCTATGAATCAAGTCCAGTCATGCTTTCAGAAGGGGAGGACAGTGATAGCACTTGCTGAACCAAAATTACCATCAAAGTTCAAAAAGCTGCCCAGCCAGTTTGGCTCATTGGACAGCGTGTCGCCCTGTGGACCCCTTCCCTGGTTGGGGCTCGTGTGGGAGGCAACCAATTAATGTGTCTCTCTCACGTCGATGTTTTTTTTTTCTTTCTCTCTCTGTCTCTCCCCCTCCCTTGCACTCTCTCTAAAAATCAATGGGGAAAAAATCCTCAGGTGAGTATTAACATCAACAACAAAGAGCTGACCATTTAAATTGTTTAATGTTTTTATCGATTTCAGAGAGAAAGAGAAAAACATCCATGATGAGAAAGACTGATCAGTGGCCTCCTGCATGCCCCCGACTGGGGATCGAGCCCACAACCTGGGCATGTGCCCTGGCTGTGGGAATTGAGCCATGACCTCCTGGTTCACGGGTTGACGCTCAACTACTGAGCCACACTGGCCAGGCTGGTCATGTTCATTTAACCACAAGCCAATCTCATTGAAACCAGGACTCCCCGAAAGAAATTTCTATCAGCCATGCATGACCTGACTCCGGTGTGTGAGTTCAATTTAAATACAGTACACATAGAAAAGTCACGAGACATCTGTGATAAACAAGGCAGTGGCCAACCATGACTCATTAGTAGCTTTTTTGAGATAAGCTATTAAGTCTGCCCTTCTGCACTCTTCTTAGTGACAGCGGAGATCATGTTTGTTTCAGGGACGTACTTCTTGGGATTCTCCGATCACTCCATCAGTGCGGCCTCTCCCCAGGTGATGCCTTTGACCTTGTTGGCATCTGTGTAAGAAAACCCAGGGGCCTGACCTGTCTTTCACCCAGAGAGAGAGATAGAGAGAAACATTGATGTGAGAGAGACACACCAGCTGGTGCCTCCCACACCCACCCTGACAGGACCAGGCTTCAAACCTTGGCCAGGAATCGAACCTGCAACCCTTCAGTTCACGATGCTCTAACCACTGAGAACAACCGGCCAGGGCTCAATACCACCCATTTTTAAATCCGCTGTATACTCTGTGCCCTTCGCTCACTCACCACTCTTTCATAGCACATGACACGGAGGCTCCCACGCACAAGCCCAGCATCCCTCTTTCCAAACTGACCCTCCGTTTTCTTGTCAGTAAATGGAGCTGCTGCAAGAATGCTCCGAGGTAGTGTAGCAAGCTTGGCACAGCACTCTCTATGGCTGCTAGCTCTTGATAGTAAGGGAGATGCCACACAAGCAAATCACGACTCTCTCTCCCTCTCTCTCTCCCTGCCTCCCTCCCTCCCCCCTCCCTCCTGCTTTCAGCATCATTCAGCCCAGAGTTGAGCACCTGGGAGCTTTGTAAGGTCAGGCAGGAGAGGTGGGGGAAGGTTCTCCAAGATGCTAAAGGGGCCCTGGGTGTGTCCTGCATCTGCATCCACAGGGTGGCTACCGAGGCTCCGAGGCAGACGTATGCCTCACAGCCCTCGTTCTGATCGCCCTGGATGAGGGGAAGGAGTTGTGCAGCCCGGAGATACCGGTAGGACCAGAGAGAGAGGAGGGCGACATGTGCAGAGTGCCCTATCCTCTCACCCAGGGGTCCCCCTCCCTCACGTTCCTCTCAGTGCATCCCTCTCTTCTCACCCCCAGACCCCTTTCCTCTGACCACCTCCCTCCAGGCTCCTCTCTCTGACTCCCTAGGATTTGGTGGCCAGCATGGAGAAAGCCAGGGCCTTCCTGGAGCGACGCCTCCCTGACATTCAGAAAACCTTTTCTGTAGCCATAGTCTCCTACGCTCTGGCCCTTGCCAAGAGCCCCCGAGCCAACGACCGCCTGGACAGCTTCGCCAGCCGGAGTGAGTGGGTGGGGTCCCTTCTTCTGTACTGTGTGTGAACCAGTCATGGGGGTGGGGGAGGGAGATTGTGCCCAGCCATGTATGACTTGCCATCTAGTGTCTACTGGACACCCATGGGGTGCCAACCCCTGACCTCAGGCCCTGAACAACCAGGGTAGACAAGACTTCTGTGGTCACTGCCCTCCAAGTCCCCACCATCCCTGGGGTGTCAGGCAGAAGACAAACAAATGAATAGAAAATTACAAATTGAGATAAGTGCTGCGATGGAACATATGAAGTGGGTGGGAGAGATGACAAGGGGAGAGATGGGGGGGGCTGGGGTGGCCTCTGTGAAAAGGGGACCCTCTCAGAGTAAATGAAAGATGAGAAGGCCCACCTCTGTGAAAGACCCAGGGCATTCCAAAGCAAGCAAATGGCAGGCACGAGTGCTCTGACGTGGGAAAGAGCTTGGCAAGATCAAGGATGGGAAAGTCATTAAGTGTGGGGCACCCGAAGGGGCCTGCCTCCCGCGGCCTGCCCTATCGCACCCTTATTCCATCCTCTCCATCCCCCAAGTCAAGAGGAGTGCAGTTGGGAGAACTCCCTTTCAGAGGGGCTGGAGGGACCTGGAGAGGCTTCTTTGTTTCCCCATCTCTAAATAGTTAGAGTCTGTCTCTTAGAGTGATGCTGAAAAGGCCATGTCTATGTGCCTCCTCAGAGTTTCACTTAAAGGAAGTGCTCAGCCCTAACCAGTTTGGCTCAGTG